>CM033794.1:9232191-9256227 GCA_019656835.1 Rhododendron ovatum | reverse complement strand
ACATTGATCAGTGAACTGCTTGTTCTCTGCATCATTGAGCACCTTATTGAGTTCAACCATGGTCTCCTCCAGCTTCTTGAGGAGCCTTTCGTCATGCTTTCGACCCCAGAAGAAGTTGATGAACTCCAAGGAAGCCAAACGCTCGACCAGCACTCCAACTACAGCGCCAAGAAGTGCTTCTCCAACCATGGCTGCGTCCATGTTTTTTTCTGTTCATTGCATACAAGAGAGATGACAAGAGGGTGGGGAAAAAAAGAGAGTGCAGGAAACCAAGATTGGAAGCCTCTGCAACCTTATGAGAGTGAGCCGAGTTTATGGAATAAATGTATTTTTTTAGGAGGCAAAAACAATAAACAATAGAGAAAATTGCGAATGCCATACACAGCTGGTTCGAAACTTGCCTAAATCATGGTAATTTCTACCTCTCGACCAGTTTTGGCTCAAAATTTAGAGTGTTACTTTAATTTTTTGGAGAGTGAAATGAATGGGACTTCATTTACCGCTAGTAATGGTAAAGCCGTAAAGGCTAGAGATAGGACATGGCAAGTTTTGGCTCAATAATTGAGTCGGATTTTTTTTTTTGCCTTTATTTTGTTTTTTTCCCTGTATGTTAGTTTTGCATCATTTTTTTTTTAAAAATTATTGATTTGTCTTGGGAGGAATATAAAACGTAGGAGTAAAAAGTTATCAAGAATTTCTACGAGCTGAAACTTTCATTAATGTGGTCGCTATCTTGTTACATCTTCATGCATTTTTTTCCCTTCTGTTTCTTATTTATATCTGGAGATAAAAGTAGGGATAAAATCAGTTTGGTCGGTTTTTGGCCGTTTTTATCACTGTTAAAACAAGTCGGTTTGTAAATCTTTAAAACTGTCACTGAGTGGTCGGTGCGAAACATTTCAGTTCGATGGCTCTCGAAGCGGTTCGGTTCGGTCATTGCTCACGGTCTTGGGATTTTTGAACATGATTCTCAATGTGTCTATGTTTCTACGCACACTTCAAAGGTTGGATCAACACAGATTGGAAAGAAAAAAATAGAGTGGGTGCTCAAGTTTGTGAGGGTTGGTGTGGTGTTTCTTTGTGGCACAAAACGGCGTAGTTTTGAGGGCCTTTGTGTTTTGGCTCCATTTGGCAAAAAAAATAACGTCGTTTTGATGTCTTACATGGCGGCAACGCACTATATGGGGATGCACAACAACACCCCCGGATCCAGATACGACTCTTGTATGAAACTCAATGTTCTAAAACGCGCTCGGCGCTAGTCGGGTGGTAATACACCTCCAAGCCCCTACCTCGCCAAGGCACCGCTGAGAGATTCTATGTTTATTTTGAAATATTTTCTATGAATTTCTTGTGGAAGAAATTAATCTGGATGTGATAAAATAAGTTTTGGCAATTAATGTCTCTCCAAACTAAGTGTTTACATCACTATATATAATTTGCGTTTTGACAGTCTTAAACAAAAAATGTCTCCGCCTAGCCGTCAAGATTTGCCTCGCTCCACTTAGTTTCCCTGGCCGCCTAATGAACCGCCCTTCATGTCCTTTAATTCGAAGCAATGGGATTTAGTCATAAAGGACGTGAATCTGCCAATCCTTAGATGTTAACAAATTGACCAAGTCCAAAAACATTGATATCAGTTATGCATGCTTTTTAGCCAAAGTTTTTGTGACCAAAATTTTTTGTACGTATGTGGGGTGTACCATAAGCTTTTCCAAATTCTATACAATCTACTTTCCATTCACGAACTATTACTTTTTCTAATTTGGAAAAAAGAAACTAAAATTCCTGGCAATTACTTTGTGATCAAATTAACAATTGAAGCAGTTGTATTTGAATTTTGAGGCAATGGGTATTGTACGTCCCCATGGAGGTGAATTTGGCAATCCCTAGATGTGAACAGAATGATAAAGTCCAATCAGTGATTAATTTTATAGGAAAAATTAATTGATGAAATGGTATTGACGGAAAAGAAAATCAAGTTTTCTGATGCAAGACTCAACCATTACCGGAGGGTTGCTTGCGTTAACCAAACAAGGCTCATAATAATCGTACCATGTCATGTGTGTAGCACAGCAGCAGTTAACAATTAAAACGTAAGTAAGAAGGTAAGACATAGACAAAAATAAAAACCTCTGGATCAATCGGTGGTTGCATTTAAAAGCTTAGCGGCCTGCATTAGTAGCTATTTTCTATTTGGCCGGCATTAGTAGCTATTCTATTTGACCGGCATCATTAGCTATATTTTTTTTGGAACATAGCATCGTTAGCTATATAGAAGATAAGATAAGACATAAACAAAAACAAAGATCTCTGGGTCAATTGATGGTTGCATTAAAAAATTAAGGTGGCCGGCAGCAATAGCTATACGGAAGGTAAGACATACAAGAACAAAGAACACCAAGTCAATTGAAGGATGTTGCATTAAAAAATCAAGGTGGCCGGCAATAATAGCTGCATTCTAATGGCAGGCAGAATTAGCGATAAAAAATCAATGTGGCCGGCAGCAGTAGCTTTATAGAAGGTACGATGTATGCAAAAGAATCCGAGTCGATTGATGGTTGCATTAAAAAATCAAGGTGGCCTGCAACAATAGCTATATTTTGTCAGTAACATGTTGGAGGTAAGGACGAAAGTCTTCTGACAGAATAACTTTATCATATACACTAAAAGAAAAGGGTTTTACACGCACAAATTTACCAACTCTAGTCGAGAAGCGAAGGCTCTTGTGCACGTAAATACAACCAAGACCAACAACCAAATCATCAGTCACACTTGGTAGGGTACAACTCATGTATGAAACTCTAAAATGATAGGCAAAATCTTACATATTTCATATGATTCAATTTTCCCTGTTTTGTAGAGCATGAAACAGCAATTTTTGAGATTATTGATCTCACATACTTTTTTTCTTGGATCCTCAAGTGTCCATTGAACTTAATTACCAGGTCCAGCCACTCCGCCAGATCTAGAATCTGTGTGCATGCAGGTAACTGTTTTAATTATATAATTGCCGAACGATGTATGTAAACAGGTCGATTAAGAAATGTGAAAAAGAACACGAGACTGGCGAGTTTGCCCCTAAAACTTTTGAGACTTGGGGCTTCTATTTTTGTTGTTAAAACAAATGTACGAATGTGAGGCAATAGAGGACAAAAATTTCAACAAAGTTTTCTCTCGAAAAGTTAGATCCATGGTTCCACCACAAGTCTTGTGTTGATGATTTGAATCGTTCATCTTCTAAGAGATTCATTGTGGACAATATGTACACAAAAAAGATAGGTTGATTAAATATTGATGAAAGATATTGACTGAACCACATTTCTCTTGAGAAAATTGATTGTTGAAATTCTAGCTATTGTTACCGGCCACCTTGATTTTTTTAATGCAACCAAGACAGGTGATTTTTTTAAATAGTCACGATTTGCGAATAACAAACATTCCGCCACTACCTCCAGATCAATTGGTGGTTGCATTAAATTGAAGAAAAATTGGTGGTTGCATTAAATTAAAGAAAAGGTAACAGGTTGGAGATAAGGACGAAAGTTCACCCTACAAAAAGAAGAAAAGGTTTATGCCTATAAATGTACCTTTCTCCTCGTTGAAAAGGGAAGGCTCTTGGTCACTTGTAATTTGTAAAAGAAAGTCTTGGTACAGAATAGTCTAACATTGTTTGGATATGGACTGTGAGATCACTTAATAATACGAGGGACCTCTCCAGGAATTGTCAATTGATTCTGGGTTGGATGCGAATTTTTGAATTTACCATCCAAAACTAGAATCATTGTGGCTGCAGGTAACTGTTTTGAGTTATAATTACAAAACGAAGTACGTAAATGGAACGTGAAAAAGAATAATGGTGAGGGATGCATGCCCTGCTTATTTCTGGAGGTTATCAAAAGCCAGACACTTGGGTATTTCTTACTCTGCGATCATAAAAATCTTGACCATTCATTGCTCGGATTAACATCCGAATCGTCCATTGTCGAGATGAATGGTTGAATGGGCTGCTCGGCACCGCTACCAAGTGGGGTGCTTGGCAACATCCTCCGATCCCTACTTGGGAGAAATAGTACAAGAGCTTATTTTCCTTCGAAGAAAACCATCTTCTTATCACATAAGAAAAATTACTCTACCAGATAAAGATCTGGAAGTAAAAGTAGGAATCTAAACTCGAAAGGATTATAACAAGCTGGTACAAGTAACAACGTATGTGTTATTGCAAACAAAATTGCTATGGGTACATCATTTGGTGTACACTAAATGTACACTGCCTTCTATAGAATCCACGTAAAGATCTCATCTAAGTGATCGGAGTCGCTCAACTTTTTCAAAATATTTTTTTAAGCATCCTTGTAATAAATCAACTCCATTGGATATCGGTAAATGCTTGATCGATTCTACGCCTGATTTGCTGACAGAAAATTGGGCGTAGAATCGATCAAGTCCTTACCGATATCTGACGGAGCTGAATTTTTACAGCACTGCTTAAAAAATATTTTAAAAATATTAAGCGGATCTGATCATTTATGTGGAACCCTTAAGTGGGTCCCATAGAAGGCGGTGTACACTTGGTGTACACCAAATGGTGTACCCATAGCAGGTCTCTATTGCAAAGAGGTCCAACAAAGCTAGGCTCAGTTGGATATCCGTGTAAGAACTTGAAACTTCGTTCTGAGGCCCATTTTCATCGGTATCCTCCCCCTGTTATTTCGTCTAGTCTTCTATAAATAAGCCCGTGAGTCCGTGACTAAGATTTATCTAATCCAATTACAATTGCAATAGGTCAAACACAGCCAAGCTCAGCTGGATATATATATATATATATATATATATATATATAGAGTCCGTCTCCCGTAAGGACCACCTCATTTTAATAAAATGCAGACCTCCCTTTCCCGATTGAATTTCGATGATCCGAGCCGCTCAATGCGTTCAGAACATGATTTTAAGGATACTCGTTAGAAATCAGCAAAAAAAATAACCGGGAAGGGCTTCATCCGAGCAGTTTTTGTTTATTTTTTATTGAACGATTCAAACAAAAACTTCTCGGATGAAGCCCTTTTCGGTCATTTTTTTTTGCCGATTTCTCGCGGGTACCCTTAAAATCACATTCGGCACACATTGAGCAGCTCGGATCATCAAAATTTGATCGGAAAATGGGAGAAATGAAGAGGTCCGCATTTTAACTAAAATAAGGACCACCTTATTTGAGACTGACTGTATATATACATACCCCAAAACTTTCTTTTGAGGCCTAATTTCATCAGTATTTCCCCCACATTCTTTCATCACGTCCTCCATACACAAGCTGTAACTATGATCTATCTATTCTAACCAAGTACCAAATTCCAAAGTTCAATGCCCATAATACTACAAAACTTCCAAGTACATTAGAAACATAGTCTCGTTCAAAGATATCAGAATCGGCAATTAAACTAAGAAACATCTAATTCTCTCTCCTTTACCCCCTTTCTTGCATGGTATAGTTCAAAAGGTGGATCATTCCCAAAATAATTGCAGTTTAAAGTTCAGAATCCTACAATATAATATGATAAACAGTAAAGCTTCATTGTTCATGTACATGCATAAACATCTGTTAAGTCTAGAAGATCTGCATCACTTTTAAGAAATTATCGTCATTGCCCATATTCCGAGTGCGTTACATTTCGATCTCGAATATTCAGTGGTACCAACTTCAAGGATCACAAATTAATCCTCACAGTATGTAACAAAAAAAGCTACGCGCGTGCATCTTCCTTTTTAGAAGTTCTAATTTGGTTATCTTGTTTCTCATATATAAAGCAAGTAACAAATGTAAGTAGAAAATTAAAATGCCAATAGGGGCTACTACATAATTGCTGCAAAATAATTAAAATCAAAACAGAGCACACCCATACCAATTCCACTCCAGCTCAGAAATTGGATGATAAAAGCAGAAA
This sequence comes from Rhododendron ovatum, assembly GCA_019656835.1. Lineage (NCBI taxonomy): Eukaryota > Viridiplantae > Streptophyta > Magnoliopsida > Ericales > Ericaceae > Rhododendron > Rhododendron ovatum. Next base: position 9,250,285 of record CM033794.1, on the reverse strand, counting down.
TCCAAGAAAATTGTGATGACTGATGAGACAAAGAGATAAAGGTAGCAGCACCTCAGGGCTTGGACTTATACACCTAACTATGTTTCCTCCATGCCACACTCTGAAAACTGGTTTGATCACAATCATGTAATGCCAAAGCGATACGAGCGCTTTCCTTCCCATAGTCGTAATCCAAACACGGCCTGGATGATCTGCCATCGCTTCTCATACAATTCTGGCCACCCAAGATCCACCTGCTTTTAGAAGCCACTCAATGCAACCGGACCAAAAGTTCTTATCAGATAACAGCCATGGTTGAGATTTTGTGATTCTGCAAGAGCTTATGCTCAGTAGAATACCAACCTAGAAAAATTAAGAATTAGAGAAATATGCATTAGCTTAGATGCTCTACAGAATGACCAAGTAGATTATAATGGAGTGATGCAACAATATCACATTTTTCTTTGGAAAGTAAACTTAAGGGAACTACAGAAAATGCAAGGGGAAAAAGCTAGTAACATCTTTGGCTAAACCACTCAAGGAAAGGGTCCAAAATAGTCTGAAATACGGTACTCAGTCAGTCCTTCACATTTCTTCTACAGAAAAATCAGCCCTTATGTGTACCTCAGCATTAAACCAAGTGGAATGCCCAACCATAGGACCAATTCAAAGGCGTTTCTCTGCTGATTTATACGATTAAAAAGCATTTTTTTTCCATCTTTTGAAAAAAATCCTTGTCAACATTCTCATGAATATTTCAAAAAATGCAATTTCCAAGCCAGAAAAGAATACAAATTAAGCGCATATACTGAAGAAAGATGAGAGATCAAACCTGCTTAGCTGTGCATGCCTCCAGCAGTTCGCTACCGGTCATCTAACTTCCAAACCCCGAAAATTGAAAACCAAATAAGGACGTTGAAAAGTTGCGGTCATTGCCTAATCCAAAGTTAAAAAAAAAAAAAAAAAGGTTTGGTGAGCAAAAAATAAAAGTAAGTTGCATGACATTAAAAAAGAATTTAACATGCAGGCTTAAACAAGCACCAAGTACTTCAATTGCAAACATCTCAACATTTAAGAGAATTAACAAGGACAGGCTTATGATATCGAATTTCTCCAATATTTAAGAGCATTAACAAGGACAGCTCAATGTTTACACATGCAAGAATCAGAGGATGAATGGAATCAAGTAATGAGTGGGAAGAAATACCTGAGTGGGAATAGCTTATAGTTTCCCCTTCCCACATATCGTGGATAGACTTATTCGATCACTGATTACTTCATAATCGATTTCTGATTACTTCATAATCGATTTGTATAAGAGGGATGTGAGCAATCTTATGCCAGTCTTCTCCTTCCTCTCTGCGGCAACGAGGCTTCAGCAACGGACAGTTCTGAATTTGCAGCTCTGAGAGGGAAGTGGGAAGCCTCTCTACCGACAAGGATTGGAGCTGAAGGCAACGGGAAATTAACATGCTTTTGAGAGAGACAAGAGGTTGAAGCCCCCTCCCGTTGAGTGATTTGAGATTCGGCATATCTCCGAAGCTGAGATTTGTAAGAGTGGGGGGCAGCAGCCCCTCCTCGGGGAACGACTCCAACACATCTTCAGATTCACCGTTCAGATCAAATTCTTTGAGGGAGGGTAGTGTTTGCAAACCCCAATCTCCTCGGCCACCAACAAGTTTCTTGCAACTACTGATAGATAGATATTCTAATTTGGAGGGCAGACCACTTTCCGGAAAAGACTTAATTTTTGGACAATTTATTAATGATAATGCCTGAAGAGATGGGAGGAGGGTGTGCATTTGTTCTGGCAGAGACTTCAGGTTCTTGCAATTCATGACGTCAAGAAAAATTAATCCGGAGGGCAAACCCCCTTCCGGAAAAGACTCAATTTCTGGACAATTTAATAAGTGTAATTCTTGAAGAGAAGGCATTTGGCCGAGTGGTGGCAAGGAAAAGCAATTCTCGCACTTCTCCAAATATAACCACACCATTTTGCCAAACGATTGATCTCCTAACCAAGTAGGAAATTTTGTGCCTCCATAGTTTTTAATATGAAGGAACTTCAAGTTTGTAGGAGGCTCTAGGTTTTCAAGTACATCTCCTTCCTTCTGTGAATCCTCCGCAGTGCTACCCCATTCTAATGTTAACTCTTCAAGGTGTTTTTTCTCCTTCAATTTTGCTTCCGATGCATCTTTGCCGCTTGTTACATTTTCCAAACCTGAGATGGTGATTGCTCCACGAAGACTATTAAGCTCTTTCAAACCATTAATACCTGACCCGCTGCACTTTCCCACTACAAAATTAGTTAATCGCTGGAGATCTTTCAACCTACTTATACTCACTGGCATCTCTTTTAAGTTGATTCCAACTAAACCACTTAAATCAAGACGACGCAATGAAATAAGTTTTCCAAGATCTGCCGGTAATGTTGTAAGCAAACAACAATTAGATAACAACAATGTTTCTAAATTATACAGTGTACAGACAGATTCAGGCAACTGAGTGATTTGACCGTCGGAGATGTCCAAAAAGCGTAGATGGATCAGTTTGCCAATTGAATAAGGCAATTCCTCAATCTTATAATTCGGCAAAGATAGCAGCCGTAAACGTGGCATTCCTGAAATAATCTCTTCCAACCCTTCATTGCTCAACCACGCCTTTTCGCTACACCAATCATAGTAACCTGATCCAGGGTCTATTTGAAGGAAAGTCCTCGAACACTTAGCATCCTTAATTACCTTCAACTTATCAATGCCATCAAAGTTACGTCGAGCATACGAGAAATGGCGTACAATCTCAGATTTACTGCATGGCTTGCCATCCTCTAGCCTATAACAGAAATCTCCCATCACATGTTGAGCTAAATCATGAACAAGATCATGCATGACAAACAAAGAATTATCGGCATTAGATCTTTGAAAAAATGACCTTGAAAGTAATTCACGAAAGCACTCATAACCTTCTTCTTCCACTGTCATATTATTCTTGGGTTTAATCAAAAACCCTTCCGCCATCCAAATTGAGACTAATTCCTTCACGTCGAATTCATAATCCTTAATAAATGTGGAACAGAAAGCAAAACATCTTTTCAAATGGGAAGGGAGATAATGATAGCTCAATCTTAAGGCTGGAAGGACGTTGCTCTTCTCCTTCGATAATTCCCATATGGCACTTTCCAGTATATTGTTCCAATCCTTAATATCTCGTCGGGAGCGCAAAAGACCACCCAGTGTTTTTGCAGCTAAAGGCAAACCTTTACATTTTTCCACTATCTTCTTACCAATCCTTTCAAGGTTATGATGTTCATGGCAATCTCCCTTCTCAAATGCCTGTTTGGAAAACAATTTCCAACAAACTTCTTCTGGTAATTCCTGCAAATTGTGAATAGGAACTGTTTGCATGATAGATGCAACGCTCTCACTGCGCGTCGTAACAATAATCTTACTCCCATGTGCTCCAAATCTGAAAGGAGCCATCAAGACATCCCAATGGTCCTTGTTCTCATTCCAAACATCATCCAAGACAATAAGAAACTTTTTCCCACTCAACGATTCCTTCAGCTTGACATGAAGTGAATCTAGGTCCTTCGCATCACAAGCCTCCCCAGTAACTTTCTCAACAATGGTTTTTGTGACCCTTGAAACATCAAATACGTCAGAGACGCATACCCATATTTTCTTAACAAAGTGCCCATCCAATCTGCCATCGTTGTACAAAAGTTGAGCAAGGGTGGTCTTGCCCACCCCACCCATCCCAACAATTGGAATCACATCTACCTTATCACTACCTTCTCCATCAGACAGCAACAATTTCATTATCTCTTCTTTATCGTTCTCCCGTCCATAAACACAGGATTCATCCACCAAAGAAGTTGTCGGCAACCTGGTTTGGGACCAGTTCCGTCCAGCAACTTCTCTCAAACCAAGTACGTCTTTTTCTTTTGAAAACACTTCTAGCGTATGAATCATCTTCTCTAACTTGGACTCTGTCTCATCGTCAAATAACTTTGTGAAGGACGAGATCAGAGATTGTACCTGGTTTGAACCGCTTTTGTACTCGGCTTCCACCTTGCACCGCAAAGCCTCAGTAGCAATCTCATCCACCAAGTCTTCTGCGTCGTAAATGGCACTTTTAAGTTTGTCGAGCCATTCTTTCACATCTCGATCAGTGAACTGCTTGTTCTCTGCATCATCGAACACCTTATTAAGTCCGAGCAACTTCAACTTCAGCTTGTCGAAGAGACTTTCGTCATGCTTTCGACCCCGGATGAAGTTGATGACCTCGCGGGAAGCCAAACGGTCAAACAGCGCGTCAAGAGCGGAAGTGAGAAATGCTACTCCAACCAAGGTCGATGTAGACATGTTTTCTTGTTGTTTGCAGGTACTAGAGAGATCACAAGAGGGTGGGGAAACAAAGAGTGCAGGAAACCAAGATTGGAAGCCTCTGCAACCTTTTGAGGGTTAGCGGAGTTTTCAGAATTAAAAGTAATTTTTATTAATGGATTGAATTGCGTGCATTGGCATGTGCGTGAGAGCGGAGTTTATGGAATAAACGTATTCTTTTTTTCATTTTTTTTTGAGGCAAACACTGGCATACTGCTTAAAAGAAGAACCAGTCTACCCGCACAGACAAAAGTGAAGAGATTGTGCACAGATTTTTTTATGGGGTCCTACACAAATGATCCGAGTCGTTCATTAAATGTAAAACACTTTTTCAAGGGTCCCTATGAAAAATCAGCTCAATCCAATACCTATAAGTTCTCGACCAAATCATCTAATTTTTCATTAAGATTTCAAGAAAATGAAAAGTTAAATAATTGGATCTAACACCTATAAGTATCGTATTAAGATGATTTTTCACGGAAACCCTTGAAAAAGTGTTTTACATTTAATGAACGGCTTAGATCATTTGTGTGGGACCCGTGATGGGCCCCACAAAACAATCTGTGCACATAATGTCTGTGTGGACAGATTTTCTGTTAAAAGAAAGGGGAACTTACCGTTCAACAAAACAATGGAGTAAACAATAGAGAAAATTGCGGAATTGCGAAAACGACGAATATCTTGGAACTTGGAAGTAATTGATACTCATAATTCGGATAATAGTATACATATTGTTAAAATTGTGACTCATATGTTAAGTATGGAGAGATATTAAAGAGTTCTAGAAATAGGCCAATTCTTCGAATGGAGTGGAGTGAGGACAACTGGCCCATCACCGATGATTTAGTAGAGTGGGTTGGGCCGAAGGTCCATGGGTTGGGGGTGAAGGGGCGTAGCCCCTCGCGGATTCAAGCCAAATACCGGATTAGGATTAGAATAGAATAAGTATAAATACTCTATATTGTAAACCCTGTTTCATACTATGATAATAAGAACAACAATCGCTCTCTCGCTCCCATAGATGTTCCCGACTTTGGAAATCACATATATTCTGTGTGTTGATTTCTTTACTATTTAATACTAGCATATCGTGTGTGTGTGTTTCGGTCCTACACAAATTTTTGAGGCAAATTGAGTATGACATACTAAAAGGGTTTTTGTGTGCATGATACTCATTTTATGTGTATGTTACCCACATTTTTTTGGTTCATTAATTACTCATTTGTGGTATGAGATACAATTTTTTTTTTTTTTTTTTGGGTGAAGCAAAGGATAGGGGTCTACGATAAATTCCAAAATAATTACACATTTTGTTGTGTTAGTTACCCTTTTTTTAATAGTAGCTGCGCCTTTTTTTATAACCAAAATTTTTATGACCAAACTTTTTTGAGGGTGCACCAAGGCTTCTCCTTTTATTTACCCTATACTTTCCATTGGCAGTACAAATCGTTGGAAAAATGGTTTTATTTGAAGCAATGGGATTTAGGATTAATGGACGTGAACTTTAGAAATCCTAGATGCGAAGAAAATGAACAAGTTCAAAAATTGGTTAATGTTATAAAAAAAAAATCAATTGATGAAATGGTATATATGGGAAAGAAAATCAAGTTTTCTGATGCCAGCTAGACAGAACTATAACTAGCATGGGGTTGATGCGGGAATCAAACAAGAATCAAATATTAATACAGTACTACCCTATTTTCCGATTGACCAAAAACAAAAATTAAAACCATACCCCATGTGCTCCACATAAGATAAGAGTATAAGACCAATAGGAAACCTAATTAAGCTCTCTAAACAAGAATCAAATAATGTATAAATTACCACACCCATGTGCAATAGAGAGAATGTAACATGCTGTAGGTTGTGCACTCACCCAGTTAAAATAACAAGGCTCTTGTGCACCTACCTACGTACCCAGTTCAAAATAGGGAAGGCTCTTGTACACATTATTCAAGTACGTATGCACCTACTGATAAGTGCCAAAATATACATATTTTGGCTCTCCAATATACATTTATCAGTCTTTTATATTTGTTAGTTGGTATTTATTACGTGTTTTTCTGTTTATAGGTTGCTCGAACTCGGTTTTCAAGAATTTGGATAAAAAGAAGAATTTATAGATGTTCGAGGTTAAAGTGCAAGTCCTTCGAAGTTGAATTACTGATTTTTGATAACGTGAAGTCCAAGGGCATTTATGTTAATAGTGCATTAAAACCTACACCTATATATAAGTCATTGGATGGACTGACTTCGGGCAGCAGCTTTCGAAAGAACGGACAATTGGGTTCAACGAAAGCAGTAGCTTTTGGCCGTGGACTACTCGGACTGACGTGCGGCGAAGGCAGTACATGGAGATCATATCAGCACCTTCCGATTCTCTTCTCTCCATGAGCAACTAATCATCTTTCTTAGGGTGTGATGAAACCCTAACCAAGTAACTATGTTTTTATGTTGATTTTGGATTTCAATTGCCGAAACGATGGTTGTATAACATTAAGACTTGTTTTTATGATTCACTATTATTCTTCCAATCTAGTATTATGTATTTGTTTTCTGTGATTGCAAATACATAGTTATACACCGATATTCTTTGTGCATGAAATTGAGAATTAGAATAATCTATGCCTAGAAAAGACGAATCGTGCCTAGATTAATTAGTTATAAAATCGAAGACGATTCGTGCCAACCGAAGATAGATTATGTCCGGTTTTCAATCACATGCAATTTTCTTGGCGATATCACTAGGGCTTGTAGCTTTTAGTGAATCAATGTCGTTTTGGTAGTCGGTTTCTTAAATTAACGTAATCGTTTGGTTACGAAGTTAGGGTGGATTCGAAACCCTAAGACCTTTTTCCATATTTGAAGTCAAACATCTCTCTTACTTTTAATTACTTAGATAATTTTAGTTAATCAAAATCCAATCACTCTTTTCTTGAATTGAATTAGGAATTAATTTTAGAAATACAACAACTTAGCCTCTTGATCTCCGTGGTACGATACCTGGACTTAAACCACTATTCTATTTGAATTGAGGTTTTCGCTCAGTGTTAATTATTTATTTTTGGTGTGAAAAACGACCTACCAAATTTTGGCGCCGTTGCCGGGGATCAAAAGCACGGTTGTTTATTTTGAAAATTGGTTCTTATTTTAATTCCTAGCTTAGTCTCTTTTCTTTTTTTTGTTATTCTTTTTGTTCGTTTAATTGTTTCGTCTAGTTCTTCTAGTGCAGGTTACTTGCTTTCACATCAGAAATTTTAACTTATAGCTGCAGAGGAGACTTAAAGAGCTTGGCTTTGCTACCTTTGCTTCCAGGAAAAAAAAAATTTACTCCAAAGAGCACTGTGAGTCTTAATTACCGCATTAGCACTACTAGAGTTACTAAGTGTGAATTAGTTTAATTCTGTTATTGCCGTAGTTAATTAGTTTATATTGCTATTCCCTTAAATAAAAAATAAAAAAAAAAGTTTTCCAGTTGCTATACTTGTTGCACGTAGAGTGGTGTTAATTTCATATGCAAGGGCGTCGGTCTTGTCATCGAGACTTAATCCCTATTGACCCTGAGTTAGAGAGGACCCTTAAGGCTATTCGAGCAGTTAAACGTTCCAATAGACCTAGCGACTCACTTGCAATCATGGCGTTACGCGCTAATCAAGAGAACCAAGATAGGCAATTGAGGGAGTACTTTGCTCCCCCTGCATACACATCACCTTCTTGCATCTTATTGCCCACTATCACTGCAGCTCAATATGAGATTAAGTCTCACACTCTTCAGATGCTCCCATCCTTTCATGGGCTTGACAATGAGGATCCTTTCAAGCATATTGATGAATTTGTTGAGAAAAGTTCCACGGTAAAAATTCAAAACTTTTCTGATGATGCCCTTAAGCTGAAACTTTTTCCCTTTTCACTTAAGGATAGAGCCAAAGATTGGCTTAATTCCTTGGCAACTGGGTCTATCACTACTTGGGCCCAATTACAGCAGGAATTCCTTACAAAGTACTTTCCCATAGGTAAGACAATCCTGTATAGGCAAGCTATCACGAGTTTTTCTCAGGTTGATGGCGAGCAATTTCATGAGACATGGGAAAGGCTTAGTCAGCTTACTCGAAAGTGTCCCCACCATGAAGTTCCTAAGTGGCAATTAGTTCGTATTTTTTATGACGGGTTGTCTGAACGGCACCGTCAAATGGTTGATGCCTCTTGTGGCGGGACTTTTATGCTTAAAACCCCGGACGAGGCATGGTTGTTATTTGATAACCTGAGTAATAATTCCCAACAACATGCCTCGGCCGCTAGAAGAGTTAATATGGTGGCCTCCAATTCCCAACAACAAAGAGGGATTTATGAGGTTGGGCACTCCAATGATCTCTCTAACCAAGTGGCTGCTTTGAACAAAAAATTTGACCAGCTTCTATCTCTTGGTCAAGTTCCTTCTTCACCTTCTCAGCCTTCATATTTTCAGGAGGCTTGTGCAATTTGTTCGAGTCCTTCTCACTTTGTGAGTGAGTGCCATATGGCTTCCCAATTCCCCGAGTTTGTTCAAGAGCACGTTAATGCTGCTCAAGGGTTTGCTAGACCCGGAAATGATCCTTATTCTAATACATACAACCCGGGATGGAGAAATCACCCAAATTTCTCTTGGAAACAACAAGCTCCGAGCAATTCTCCTGCTCCACCCCAAAGGCCTATGTTTACCAATTCTGCCAACCCTTCAGCCCACCATCCGACTCAATCACTGCAGCCATATCAGTACCATAATACTCCTTCACCTCAAAGAAACTCTGATTTTGAGGATAAGGTGCTGCAAGCCCTCCAAGGGCTTGAGGCTACTTCTCGTAAACTTGAGGCAAACACACAAACCGTCAACTCTCATACACAATCAATTTCAAAGATAGAGGCCCAAATGGGGCAGCTAGCTAATGCACTCAGTCGACGAGAGGAGGGTAGGTTACCGAGTCAACCAATAGGCAATCCTAAGGGTCAGTATGCCATAGAGAATGCACAAGTGAATGAACCTTACCATGAGCAAGCCAAGGCAGTAGTGACCCTAAGAAATGGGCGTGTGCTTGACACTAGACCTGAGGGCAACAAGGGTACTTTAGAAGAGTCCGTCACTAACTCCAAGAGATCTGAGGCTACGATAGACCAATCACCGTTGAGAGAGAATCCACTCTCTCCTCCTCAATCGAGCCCCACTCCGGCATCCTATGTACCCAAAGCACCATTCCCTACCCGGCTTGACTCTCTTTCTCCTCTTGGTAAGAAAGGTGCTACCATAGAAAATATGATGGAGGTGTTCAAGCAGGTGACAATCAATCTCCCATTGCTTGATGCCATTCAGCAAATCCCTTCGTATGCAAAATTTCTTAAGGACCTTTGCACCCAAAAGCGCAAAACTCGGACTCATGTGTCCAATAAGGTCCTTCTCACCGAACAAGTGAGCTCTATCATCCAGCATAACACTCCTCCTAAGCTCAAAGACCCAGGTGCTCCAGTTATCTCTTGTGTTATTGGTAATCATTCCATTGAACGAGCACTTTTAGACTTGGGAGCCAGTGTCAATTTGCTCCCTTATTCGGTTTACGAGCAATTCGGGCTTGGTGAGTTGAAGCCCACATCAGTCACCCTCCAATTAGCTGATAGGTCGATTAAGGTGCCACGTGGCATTATAGAGGATGTCCTTGTCAAGGTTGAAAACTTCTATTTTCCTGCTGACTTCATAGTACTTGACACGGAACCGGTGCATAACTTTAGGGAGCAAACACCTATCATACTCGGTCGCCCCTTCTTAGCTACAGCTAATGCTAGCATCCATTGTAGGACTGGGGCGATGGATGTCTCCTTTGGTAACCAAACCTTGCGCTTAAATGTTTTCAATGCCTCCGAACAACCTCATCAAGAGGAGGACTGCTTTGCAGTTGACATGATTGATAACTTAGTAGAGGAGGCGCTACCTTATATTCTTAATGAGGACCCATTAGATGCATGTTTGGCTCATTTTGGCTTTAACAAATTTGATATAGACCAGTCTATTGAGGAGGTAAATGCTCTACTTGATGCTTCACCTCTCTTGGATTTTCCCCCTTGGAAAGCCGTAGTTGAGCCATTGCCTAATCTTTCTAGTACACCAGCCCTTCCCTCTATTGAGTGTCCGCCCAAACTTGAGTTGAAGCCACTTCCGTCTACACTCAAGTACGTTTTCTTAGGTCCGAAGGACACCTTACCTGTTATCATTGCTTCTAACTTGACTGATGACCAACAAAGTCAACTTTTGAGGGTGCTTGGAGAGCACAAGGGTGCCATCGGATGGTCTGTAGCGGACTTAAAAGGCATTGACCCCTCTGTTTGCATGCATCGCATATATTGTGAAGATAATGCGAAACCTACTCGCGAGATGCAACGGAGATTGAATCCGAATATGAAAGAGGTTGTAATGAAGGAAGTTGTGAAATTGCTTGATGCGGGTATCATTTACCCCATCTCCGATAGCAAGTGGGTGAGCCCTACCCAAGTGGTGCCCAAAAAGTCAGGCATAACTGTTGTTGAAAATGAGAAAGGAGAGTTGGTTCCCATGCGCACCACCACTGGTTGGCGCGTATGCATAGACTATCGAAAATTGAATTCCATGACTAGGAAGGATCATTTTCCATTGCCCTTTATTGATCAAATCCTAGAGAGGTTAGCAGGCAAAAGCTACTATTGTTTCCTTGATGGTTATTCAGGATATAACCAAGTGCCTGTTTACCCAGAAGACCAAGAGAAGACCACCTTCACTTGTCCTTTTGGTACTTTTGCCTACCGACGGATGCCATTTGGACTTTGTAATGCACCTGCGACCTTTCAAAGGTGCATGATGGCCATATTTTCTGACATGGTAGAAGATTTTCTTGAGGTTTTTATGGATGATTTTTCTGTGTTTGGGACATCTTTTGAGTGTTGTCTCCAAAACTTGTCTAAAGTTCTTCAACGTTGCAAGGAGACAAACCTAGTCTTGAGTTGGGAGAAGAGCCATTTTATGGTTCAAGAAGGTATCGTGTTAGGCCACATTGTCTCCAAGAGGGGGATAGAAGTTGATAAGGCCAAGGTCGATCTCATCTCTAGGCTTCCACCCCCTACTTCAGTGAAGCAAATCCGATCATTCCTTGGGCATGCGGGTTTTTATCGCCGCTTCATTAAAGACTTTAGCAAGATTTCTCGACCTTTGTGTGAACTCCTTGCCAAAGATACTCCTTTTGTCTTTAATGAAGCATGTCTGCAAGCTTTTGAGAAGCTGCGTGCTTTACTATCGTCCGCCCCGATTATGCAGTCCCCCGATTGGAACCTCCCCTTTGAGATTATGTGTGATGCATCCGACTATGCAGTTGGTGCAGTATTGGGACAACGGGTGGACAAGGTCCCTCATGTCATTTACTATGCTAGCAAGACTCTTGCAGATGCGCAATTGAATTACACTACTACTGAAAAAGAGTTGCTAGCAGTAGTTTTTGCTTTAGATAAGTTTCGTTCATATCTCCTAGGATCCAAGGTATTAGTGTACTCCGATCATGCCGCTTTGCGGTATTTGCTATCAAAGAAAGACACTAAGCCTCGGCTAATTCGATGGATCCTTTTGCTACAAGAGTTTGATTATGAGATTCGGGATAAGAAAGGTTCCGAAAATTCAGTAGCGGATCATTTGTCTAGGATCCTGGTAGAAACCTTGAGTGACCCTCTTCCCTTCAAGGACTCATTTCCGGATGAGCAACTTTTTGTAGTGTCACAGGTCAATCCCCCATGGTATGCTGACATAGTGAACTATCTTGCTATAGGTAAAATCCCTTCGCATTGGTCCAAGCAAGACAAGGACCGATTCTTTGCGCAAGTTAAGTTCTATTTCTGGGAGGATCCAGAATTGTTTAAGTATTGCCCAGACCAAATTATTCGTAGATGCGTCCCTGAGAGTGAATTCCATAGTATTCTTAACTTTTGTCATACTCTTGAGTGTGGCGGCCACTTCAGTGGAAAGCGGACTGCCGCTAAGGTCTTACAGAGTGGCTTTTATTGGCCAACTCTATTTAAAGATGCACATGAGTTCTGTCGAAATTGCTTGAGGTGTCAACAAACCGGGAACATGTCACGTCGAGACATGATGCCACTTACCTCTATTCTTATTGTGGAAATCTTCGATGTGTGGGGTATTGACTTTATGGGTCCTTTTCCATCCTCATTTGGTTTTGAATATATTCTTGTGGCGGTGGATTATGTCTCAAAGTGGGTGGAAGCGGTAGCTACTAGGACTAATGACCACAAGGTGGTGGTCGAGTTCTTACAAAGTAATATCTTTAGTCGATTTGGCTTTCCGCGGGCAATCATAAGTGATGAGGGTACCCATTTTATCAATCGACACTTCGCGGCTTTGGTGCGGAAATACTCAATCACTCATAAGGTAACCACTCCTTATCATCCTCAAACAAGTGGTCAAGTCGAAGTGTCCAATAGGGAGGTTAAGAATATCCTTGAAAAAACGGTGAGACCCGACCGTAAGGATTGGTCTCTCTGTCTAGATGATGCATTGTGGGCCTATCGAACCGCCTACAAGACTCCCATTGGCATGTCTCCTTATCGGATGGTTTTTGGTAAGGCATGCCACTTACCGGTTGAGTTAGAACATCGCGCGTTTTGGGCCATAAAGAGATTGAACTTCGATATGGCTGCCGCTGGTTCTACTCGAAAACTCCAACTTAATGAGTTAGATGAGATTCGCAATGATGCCTATGAGAGTTCTAAGATTTACAAGGCTAGGACAAAAGCTTTCCATGATAAGCATATTAATCGTAAGTCCTTTGAGCCTAACCAAAAGGTGTGGCTCTTCAATTCTAAGTTGCGTCTCTTTCCCGGTAAGCTTCGGTCTAGATGGGATGGTCCTTTCATTGTTGTGCAAGTTTTTCCCCATAGTGCAGTAGAGGTGCGGAATCCACGTAATGGTAAAGTTTTTAAAGTTAACGGCCAACGTTTGAAGCCGTATGTGGATGGTATTTCGGATGGGGAGGTGGTTGAGTCTATTGATTTGTTCGACCCTAGATATTTAGACTTTTGAGCTTTCGCGACGTCTGGCTGAAGACGGTAAACTTAGCTCTTCTTGGGAGGAAACCCAAGTTTTGTATAAGCTTTTCTTTGTTCTAGGCATTGATTCCTTCTTATGTTTTTGCTGTTTTTCTTATTTGCTATTCTTTTGTTTGCTTTTATTTTCTATATTTTATTGTTGTGGAGGCTAACATTTTGCAGGTTCGTCCATTCACATTGGGGGGTCTCCCTCTCGCTATATTGTACCTTGCTTAGTTCCTCCTGTTCGAGGTGATATCTTTCTTTTCTTTTGCTATTTGTCCTATCTTTTCATGTTCATGGTTTCAATGCGGACATTGAATGGTGTAAGTTGGGGGAGGGATCACCTTGCTTCATAGTTTAAAAAAAAATTTTGAAAATTTTTTTGAAAAAATAGTTGGATTATTTTTGCATGAGACTTGAGACTTGTTGAGATTAGTTCTTGGTTGATTGAGCTGAGATATGATGATCATTGCTTGGATATTTCTATGGCATTGTAGTTCTTTTTACTAGCTTATCGCGAGAGATTTGTCATGGCACTTATTCTTAGCAATTTTGCACTTCACGTTTATGTGGGCTTTGGTCGCTTTGTGAGTTGCATATTGACTGTTCTTAAAGGCTTGTTTAGTGGAGACTTATACCCATGTGAGTTTAGAACCTTGCCTTTTCTTGGAGTGAGTGTCACATAAACTCTTATTTGTCACAAAAGAGCAGATTCGTAGTTGATCTCATTATCTTTGTTGTCAAGTATTGGGAACGTATAAATAGCACTGACTATTCTCTTGGGTTCGAAAATTTGCATGGTTGTGTTGCCCCTAGGAGAGGATCATAGGCCATCTTTGACACTTTGGGCCAGTTCGTTTCTTTCTTTCATTTATCATTTGTAAACCCATTTGAGCCTCTCGCATGATATCTTTTTCTTGTTAAACTCCACCATCTATAATGTGTCTTGAGAAGGGTTAATTAATTATGTGGAGGTGAGCTATTAACAAAAGATGGGGTAAGCGGAGTTGGTCATAGAGCTTTGTTTATGGTAGTCCTTCAAAAAGTATCAAAAAAAAAAATAAAAAATAAAAAAAAGATATGAACCAGAAAAGAAAAAAAAAATTGAATTGAAAAAAACAGGACACTAAGCTTATTGAAGAATGTGTAATTGATATTATTTTGAAAGGATGTTGAAGGATAAGAAAGAGAGATGTGGCTAAGTTGAAAAAAAAAAAAAAGAGAATGAGAAAAGGGCACTTTGTGAAAAGACATGCCCTAAATGAGTTATTGTGAGCCTATTCTCAGACACTTGAATATTTTACCCTAGCCTTAATACATTTTCCCTTACCTAATGCTACAACCAGAATTGAAAGTCCTATTTGATTCTAGGGGCAATGGGATGTGGATTGATGGAAAGAGAGTTTCCGATGCTTGCATTTCGTTCATGAGATCATTTGTCCAGTTTATAGAGCATTTCTTTCGTGTCTTTGTGTGCGGAGTACTTTGTTTTCATGCTGCATAACTTCCACCCGCACATGTTGAGAGTACATAAAATGCACCTTGTTTCGAGTGAATTCATTTGTTGAGTGCATGACATGGTGAGATTTGAAGTTGAGACTCAGTCCGGAGAGAATTTTTAGTTGTTACTCACCTTGCGACCGAGGCCCTTATTCAGACACGTTAAGTGTAGGTGCCATGGCTTATTTTTATGATTTGATAGCCTCTAGAACTACTCTTGCCTAGTATGTTTCTGCGGTGGTTTCATTTTCTTTGCTTGAGATATCAATGAGTTGTTTACAGGTTTTTGGGTCTTATGTGAAAAAGATTCACAGTGTTTGTGGGAGTTCATTGCTGTAAACCCTCACGAGACTCCACTCGTCCTCTAGGGATCGCCTAGGGGTTTAAAAGACTTGTTGCACGGGCTAAGTGCAATCGTGAGTCCTACGAAAGTGGTATAGTTAGAATTTATCTTATTGTTTTCTTTGCAAGGGACTAGCAAAGTGTAAGTTGGGGGGTGTGATAAGTGCCAAAATATACATATTTTGGCTCTCCAATATACATTTATCAGTCTTTTATATTTGTTAGTTGGTATTTATTACGTGTTTTTCTGTTTATAGGTTGCTCGAACTCGGTTTTCAAGAATTTGGATAAAAAGAAGAATTTATAGAGGTTCGAGGTTAAAGTGCAAGTCCTTCGAAGTTGAATTACTGATTTTTGATAACGTGAAGTCCAAGGGCATTTATGTTAATAGTGCATTAAAACCTACACCTATATATAAGTCATTGGATGGACTGACTTCGGGCAGCAGCTTTCGAAAGAACGGACAATTGGGTTCAACGAAAGCAGTAGCTTTTGGCCGTGGACTACTCGGACTGACGTGCGGCGAAGGCAGTACATGGAGATCATATCAGCACCTTCCGATTCTCTTCTCTCCATGAGCAACTAATCATCTTTCTTAGGGTGTGATGAAACCCTAACCAAGTAACTATGTTTTTATGTTGATTTTGGATTTCAATTGCCGAAACGATGGTTGTATAACATTAAGACTTGTTTTTATGATTCACTATTATTCTTCCAATCTAGTATTATGTATTTGTTTTCTGTGATTGCAAATACATAGTTATACACCGATATTCTTTGTGCATGAAATTGAGAATTAGAATAATCTATGCCTAGAAAAGACGAATCGTGCCTAGATTAATTAGTTATAAAATCGAAGACGATTCGTGCCAACCGAAGATAGATTATGTCCGGTTTTCAATCACATGCAATTTTCTTGGCGATATCACTAGGGCTTGTAGCTTTTAGTGAATCAATGTCGTTTTGGTAGTCGGTTTCTTAAATTAACGTAATCGTTTGGTTACGAAGTTAGGGTGGATTCGAAACCCTAAGACCTTTTTCCATATTTGAAGTCAAACATCTCTCTTACTTTTAATTACTTAGATAATTTTAGTTAATCAAAATCCAATCACTCTTTTCTTGAATTGAATTAGGAATTAATTTTAGAAATACAACAACTTAGCCTCTTGATCTCCGTGGTACGATACCTGGACTTAAACCACTATTCTATTTGAATTGAGGTTTTCGCTCAGTGTTAATTATTTATTTTTGGTGTGAAAAACGACCTACCACCTACCCCCAGTTTTAAAGGAAAGGCTCTAGCTGTGCACATATGTATTCAGAGAAGGCAAACTAGCTAGGTTAAAGCAAGATGGCCGACTAGATGTTTTTAAATCTTTAAATGAATACTCTAGTTAAAATTTTTAGAAGCTGAAACTTTCATTAATGCGGTCGCTATATCTACATCTTCGTGTTTTTTTTCTTCTCTTTTTTCCTTTGTATCCAAATTATATCTAAAGATAAAAGTAGGGATAAAATTAGTTCAGTTGGTTTTTGGCCGTTTTTATCAATGAACTGAACCAATCAATTTGTGAATCTTTAAAACGGTCACTGACTGGTCGGTGAGAAAAAATTCGGTTGGATGGCTCTCGAACCGGCTTGATTCAGTCCGTTCGTGGCTTGCGGCTTTTGGATTTTTGAACATGATTCTCAACACGTCTATGTTTCTAACGTACACTTCGAAGCTTGAATCAACACAGATTTGAAAGAAAAAATAGAGTGGGTGTTCAAGTATTTGAGGGTTGGTGTGGTGTCTCTTTGTGGCTCAAAACGGCCTAGGTTTGAAGGCCTTTGTGTTTTGGCTCCATTTGGCACAAAAATGACGTCGTTTAATTTGATGTCCTATACGGCGCACTACACGGGGATATGCACGTACTACATCACCCCAAATCCGGGTAGAACTCGATCTTGTATGAAACTTAGTGTTCTAAAATGCGCTCGGTGCTAGCCGGGATGCGACTCATTGCCAAGCGCCTAGCCCGCCTAGGCTGCCGATGAGAGATTCTATTTTTTTTTGATTTTATTCAATGAATTTCTGGTGGAATTAATGATGTGATAAAATAAGTTTTTGGCAATTAATATCTCTCCAAACTCGGTGTTTACATCAATATAATTCACAATTTGATTGTCCTAAAAAAAATGTCTCCACCTAATTGCCTTGGCGGCCGCCAAGATCCGCCTAATCTTCATGTCCGCCTAATGAACCGCCGAGGGATATAATACCGCCTAATGTACCCCCCCTCACGTCCTTTATTACTTAACTCGAAGCATTGGTATTTTTTTTAGTAATAAAGGACGTGAATTTGGCAATCCTTAGATTTTAACAAAGTGACCAAAAGTCCAGACACAATGGTTAGTTTTATAGAAGAAAAAAAAAATCAATAGGGCTCCATTCAGTTGTCAGGAAAGTGTAGGAAATGATAGGAAAATCAACTTTCTCATAACTTTTGTAGTGTTTAGTTGCCAGGAAAGTAGTGGGAAAAATATTCTTAAATTTTCCTGCAAGATTTACTTTCTTGCAAAAGTGATCCGGCCAAAAGCATAGGATTTTGCGGGAAAGTTTTCTGCATTGTGGAGCCAAAATAATTGGAGGGCAAGAAAAAAAACGAATGACGCCAGTACCAAAAAAAATACGAATTAGGTTCTTAGAAAGACACTTTGAAATTTACGTGAGTAATAACAATTTCGACTACTGTGATGCTTTCTAAGATAATTGTTATAGAAAAAATTAGTAATTGATTTTTTTTTGGAAGTATTTATTT
>CM033794.1:9201235-9232091 GCA_019656835.1 Rhododendron ovatum | reverse complement strand
ATCTTGTCATTAGTCTTCAGTTTTGTTTTGTACTTACTAATCATCAGTTTATCAATGAGTTTTTTTATTGGCAACTAATCAAGCATAGTTATTTAATATTTGTTTATTTAGTTATCATCTACTTATTTTTTGAGCTTCATGTTAAGGCTTTGCATTAGATAAAATACATTTTCCGGTATGTGTTAGTTCTCAAAGTTACTTTTAGCCATGGGAAATAAAGAAGTTTCTCATAAGTGTCTTTTTCATACAAATGAACCACTAAACTTTAGTTTTCCTGCAAAAAAATTTTGTCAAATGAACACTCACAGGAAAATAGATTTCTTTTTCCTTTACTTCACTTTACTTGACTTTTCTTGAAAATAACTTTCCTGTACAACATTCCTGGCAACTGAACGGAGCCCTAGGTGAAATGGAATTATATATGGAAATGAAAATCAAGTTTTCTGATGCAAGACAACTATTCGGGGTTAATTGCGGGAACCTAACAAGGATTAAGTATTAGTAATACCATGTCATGTGTAACAGTTAATTAAAAAACGAATACACAAACCAATGAGGGACTCTGAACAAGATTCAAATATTAATTCCATACCCATGTGCGTGCGGTTTAGAAGGTCGGACAAATATAAAAACGAAGAGATCTGGGTCAATTGGTGGTTTCATTGAAAGAAAAAGTAACATGTTGGAGCAAATATTAAAACAAAAAGATCCGGGTCAATTGGTGGTTTCGTTCAAAAAGGAAAATTAACATGTTGGAGCAAATATTCAAACCAAGAGATCCGGGTCAATTGGTGGTTTCATTAAAACAAAAATTAACATGTTGGAGCAAATATTCAAACAAAGAGATCCGGGTTTGGAGAGAGATCGACGAAAGTTCACTTATAGTAAAAAGAAAAATGTTTACGGTGATACTTACCCTAGTTGAAAAGGAAGGCTCTTAAGTGTATAGATACAAGGAAATCATACGGAGTATTAGATAATTGTGAGATTCCACATCTGCTAGATACTTAAAAGGTTAAGTAGTAGTAACCTCAAGGAAAAAAATGGAACATTGAGTGGTATATAAGGTATTGCCCACCAGCTACTATTAACCAACAAAGATTAACATGGTAAAAGAAATGCTCCGATTGATGTGGTTCTTGTTTCTATACGTAGTTCATGTGTATCTCATCTGCAAATAGATCATGATTATCTTCTTTCTCTTTCATTCAACACTAGGAAAAAGAAACTTCACAAAATGGGGAAACAAAAAACAAAACAAAACACCTGGTACAAGAAATACAAAATCCCGAGTCAAACACCTTCATATCCATACTTCTGCTTGTGGCCACTAGGTTGTCAGACATTAGAAAACTTGGCTAGTATACATATACAAAAACATAGGTCCGTTCTATTGTACAACGGAATACGAAATGTTACAGTTTTACAAGATTACATCATCCATGGTTCAGATTATTATAAAATTACTAATCGACATAGCAAAGAAGATTACAAATATTGTTACAACACTATGAATGGATCTCAGATCTTTAGGATCTGAGAGAGAAAAGATAAGAACGGATAAAGATATAAATACCGTATTTGTAGTGAAAGAACCAATTATTCTTTTGTCTTTTGTTGAGTTCAAAAACCGAGAAGAGAATGAAATGATATTTATTGGAAATACAAGTTTTACTTAGTATGCCTAAAAAAATGAGCAAGTATGCTTGAATTTAATTTTCTTTCCCCTGGCGAATACAAGATCACAAATAGCACAAAGGAAAAGAAAATGAATATGGTAGAATC
Organism: Rhododendron ovatum; assembly: GCA_019656835.1. Lineage (NCBI taxonomy): Eukaryota > Viridiplantae > Streptophyta > Magnoliopsida > Ericales > Ericaceae > Rhododendron > Rhododendron ovatum. The sequence goes on along the minus strand of CM033794.1, from coordinate 9,230,306 downwards.
ACCAAGGATCCAATTGCCAGAGAATTTCAAAGTGATTGCAATTGATCGAACTTTTGACCCTATTTAGAGCTGCTTGCCTATGTTGCAGTAGCAAAAGTGATCCATTGTAAAGTTGTTTCTCTGTCTCATCAATTTTCTTTTTCCGGGGCGGCTTCCTTGAAAAGATCTTCCATTTTGATTCAAATGCACATGCTACAAATAGAGATGATGGAAAATAAATAAGCAGCCTCATCCAAGAAAACAATAACAAATGGAGAAGTATATAAAGTAAAAAACTCAAGCAACAACATGAATAAGTGAATTCAACAAGAAAGAAAATAAGGAATATATGCAAAATAAAAATATTTCCACACCTATCTTACAAATGGAGCGTGTAATGAACTATAGCATCTGGGACCTACTTGAATGGGATGTAACGGACACTAAAATAAACATTTTTAATTAATATAGTATTTTTCAAATAAACACGCAAACAGTATCATACGTTAATTGAAATAGGTCATAAACAAGCAGCTGACAAAGTATATCTGGCATGCAATAGTTGATAACCAAAAGTATGTCACTGACTCTTCGACTAGAACTCTGAGAACAGAAATTATGTAAACTACTAGATTTCTCAAGTAACTTGACCACAAACACATTAATTTGTTCCGAAGAAAAATAAAGGAATTTGGTTGTACCTACACCACTGTACGAATCATCATGACTGGTAAAGGGCACAAGAATTATAAGTGTTACTACATGCTAAATCAACTCTTAGAATTATTAGCTAAAGATATCCGGCTGTCAATGAATTTCTCACTCACAAGTGGCCATCAAAGATTAGTTTGTTGGGAGTAGCTAAAATGTTTTATAAAATTATTCATGGCAGCAAGCCTGATTCATGCTTAGAGTCAGTGGCAGATTAAAAAATTTAGCTTAGAGGGGCCACTTGGTAAAGATATCCTAATTGAAAAACCCAAAAGCAAATGATCAATAGTCCTAGTCAGAAAAGAAACTCCAAGAATAAATAGATTCAATGTACAAAATGTGCAAAAAAAAAAAAAACAATGCTCAATAAAAATAAAAATGCATCATATGAATGAAAAGAAACAAAAATTTGCTTTGGTGTGTTTTCAGTTCATAGGAGGGCCAGTTCGATAATCTTAAAGTACTTGGGGCACTAATTTAGCTTCTCAAGGGGGTAAATGAAAGATAATACAAATAGCAGGGTCTTATAGGGGCTATATGTAGTTCAGGGGGACAGGGGACCCCTTTGGTCCCTTCTAAAATCTGCCACTGCTTAGAGCCTTATCTTCTACCAATCCCAGATTTAAAAAGGAGGATTGTGCGTTAGGTAATGGACAGCCAACGCGTAAATGATCTTGGTAGATCCTTATGACATGAATCTAATGGATTCTGTAAGATTTATTGGTGATTTCCGGATTCCAACAAACCATTGAGTCTGTATTGGTCCTTTTTTCATTTGAGTTTGAAGGTGGTTTTTATTCTGTCAAGCCTAGATACTCCAACTCATTTCTATCTTCTTTTTTATTAGGGTTGTGCGTTAGGAACATTCTTTCTCTCTCTTGTCCATCTTTTCTTCCTCATCCCAATGTTCCTGACTCAGTTATTTGGACTGGTTCTCCTTCATCCAAGTATCAAGCCTCTCTCTCATGCTTGGAATGCTTTTAGGACCCACTGTCCTGTTGTACCCTGGCAATAGGTTGTTTGGTTCTGAAAAAATATTCCCAGGCATAGTTTTATTCTATGGATGGCTGTTAGAGGAAGCTTAAGAACCAAGGATAAACTTCACAAATGGGGGTCATTGCTAGCTCTACTTGTTCTTATGTGATCAATTTCCTGAAACTGTGGAACACCTCCTCTTTGATTGTTCCTTCTCCAGTCAAGTGTGTGCTGCCATTGCTGATCTCTGCTGCATTCCTCTGGGTCCTGCCCTTTTGATCTCGGAAGATTGCCTTGTTCTGCTCTAATTTTAAAGGGAAGGGTTTTCCTAATCTTCTAAGGAGGCTTGCTTTTGCTGCAGCAGTTTATTTTGATTGCCAAGAGAGGATTAGTAGAGTTTTTGGAGGCATTCAAATGCCTCCTTCAGCTGTAATTGGGCAGGTCAGATTTGAAGGGTCAAAGCATCCCACAGCAGGACTATCAAGCCTACTTCTTTAGTCTCTCAGCTTTGCCAGAATTGGCACATTTCTCTCTAGGATCTTTCTACTTAATAGGCTTTAGTTTTTTCAGTTTTGCTTTCTTTCTCATGCTTTTGTACTTTGTACCTATTGAGGATTCTCTCTTTGGTTTCTAATAATATGGATAACTAACACACACACACAAAAAACACGTAAAAGAGGCATTAGATCCTTGTTACGTGAATATGAGGGAGAATACATATTCATGTAGCCTACGCAATTGATTGAGACGAGGCTCGGTTTTTGTTTGGTTTGGTTTATCCATGGCAGCAACCAAGTCAAACAAGCTAAAATATAGCTATGTTTGAAAGACCCGGTAAAGTTCATAATCATTTCACATTACAACATCGTGAAACTAGATGGTTCTGGCTTCAGTAGGTCAAACACCACCCAAAATGGTGGAATGCTTTGGGGGAAGGCAAACATATATAGCTCTTTGATTTTTCCAAGTATTGTGCAAGAAATTGTTGCAGAACAAGTGCATATGTGCTAAAACAAATTTGTCTACTGTTCAAGTAGTCTCGTGATCTTCTACAGCTTTAGGCTAGTTAAATACCTTCACTTCGGTCCATAAATCCTTGAATAATGCATGCACAAACCAATGGCCTTCCAATACGGGAAGCTTTTGCACCACCTTTCAGTTCACCGTTATGTTGTCTTAGGCTATTAAAGAACAACAATCTTTTAGAAAATTGCTTCTATATCACATCACATATACGTCGGGATTAAAATTGTTGTAATCTTGCAACAAAAAGACTGAATGCAATTAACTCGTGCAAACAGGAAGGACAACCCAATTTAAAAACACAAAATGACATATTAGTATATCCGCATAGGGGAACAGGACCAAGGCAGTATTTTCAATTTCTCCAGCTTTAAGGTGCCCCTAAGTCGAAGGAATTTATCACCCTTTTCAGTTTCCACACATTAAACGAACCTCAACTAGTGGTTTTCTTACTGTACTATAGATTAAAGATTCTCCGAAACAAGTATAACACAAATCACAAAGCTATGATACCTTCGGTTTTACTTGAGCATCTCCACACCTACTCAAATCGTGACTCAAACTCAAATAAGAGTAAAAATCACCCTAAACTCTCTTCCACTCCTTACCCAAACCTATATCAAATTTAAATTTGGTTAGACTCAAATTTTTGAAGGCAAATTTCACACCTTTACATTGACAATATTGCCATTAATGAAGTTTTTACTCAAATTTGTGCATATTTGTGCTTGGGTTTGAATTTACCCATTGGAAAACACAATACCAAGTGAAGCTTTCTCATATTTTTACTCAAATTTGAGGAGATGCTCTAAGAGTCTGAATCGGAAATACATTCACAAACCAAAAGCTCTATTTTAATTTTTTTTGATTTTTCTAACTTCTGCTTTGTTATAATTCATCAATCATTTAACAAATATTCAGTTACAGATGATGATGATGAATATGATGGGGTTTCACATATGGGAATGCTTTTGATAGTAATCTCGTCATTCCCTCCCTATGTGCGGATTGGTTTTCAGTTGGAGTTTCAGACCCAGAGAGAAAACAGGTTTTAATTTGCAGAGGAGGAAGCGGACGACGTTTTAAGACTATGATGCAGGGGAAAGCTACAGTCAAGGCGTGTTTGGAAGTCGTCATCAGGAGAAATTTTTTTAGTGCCGAGCGAGTACCATGTGGTGTTTGCTCGGTGTATTCGGATTGTCTATATTCGATTTTGGACTGCTCGGATTTGAAGAGAAAAAAATGAGAGAGAAAGACGAAGGGTGAGAGGAGAGAAAATATTTTAATCTGAGCCGTCCAAAAGTGCATTGGATGGTTCGAGAGTGCCGAGCGGGCACGGGATATATCTGCTCGGCACTGAAAAATTTCCCCATCATCAGAGACACTACTATGGCCAAGTTTGCCATATCCGGAGATGCTCCTATAACCTGTAGGAGAATGGTCCAAACTGGGCTTGTAGGGAAGCTTCCGCTGATATTTCTTCGATGCATTGATGAATAAAACTTACCGATTGACAAAAAAAAAAAAAAAAGAGACTAATGTAATTTTTTTATCGAACAACTCAAATTGTTGTGGATGTACCATGAAATTGACAATCTGCATGAATTGTCTCTATATCATGACCTACAAATGAACGTCATGTTAAAAATATAAAGGGTTGTTCCGGATTCTAAAAAAAAGAAACTTTTAGAAAAAAAAAGAAGGTAATTTTAAGCTCAAAAATTATGTATTTATGAGAATAATTTTTCTACCAATATGGATCTTGTTTGATAAATCTCATTGAAATCTTTTAGACGGTGAAAAAAAAAATTAAAAAATTATTTTTCATTTTTATTATATTTAAACTTGAAATCACATTCTTTTTGAAAAAGACTAAAAAAAAGGTTTAAAAAGAAAATGCAACGGCACCTAAGTCCTGCAGGTTAATCCTCCATCATTAGGGCTGTCCACCGATCCGATCCACCCGACAACCCGACCCGACCCGACCCGACCGAAAATGAAGGCAACGGACGGTTCTGATCGGGTGTTCGGGTCGGATTCGGATCTGAAATCTGAAATTTTCCCTGCTGTCGGTCGGGTGTCGGGCTCACCTAATAATTTTTCACCAACCCGACCCGACCGACAAAATATATATACATCATAATAAATAAATCCCTACCCGTTCCACATTCCTCCAGGCTCCAGTCCTCCTTAGTCCTCGCGAGTCACGACGCCGCCTCCACCTCCAAATCAATCACGCCTCTGCCTCCAAATCGATCACACCTCCTCCTCCCCCAAATCGATCACCTCTCTCTCTCTCTCTGTCTGACCTCGAATGTGGGTACTTGGGCAAGGAACAATTGGAATCATCATGGCCAACAAACAGCTAGAGAAGTTCCTGAGAGATCAAAGAGTTCGCTGGGACGGACGAACTCTTTGCCCGTGGAAAATCCCTCCAGATTCTTGTATTGAAATTGCTCCAAATCTTGTAATCCTCTCTCTCTCTCTCTCATAGCTGTGATGTGATTTTGTAAACAGAAATTTGTGATTTCTCAGCTGTGATGTGATTTTGTAAACGAAAATTCGTGATTTTGCGTTAGTTTTGCTCTAGATCTGTGATTTGTGGGACTTTCCTGTGAATTTGTGTTTTTGATTTACAATCCGACCGAACCCGACCGAACCGATCAACACTCGGTTCGGTTTGAGCCCGACTAAGGTTTCGGTCGGGCTCGGGTGACCCTTTTAACAATCCGACAAAAATCGGGTCGGGTCCAACCCGACCCGAACCCGACCAAACCCGACCCGTGGACAGCCCTATCCATCATAGACTATTTGGTCGATCTCTTAGGGAGACAATAAAAAGGTTATGTTCTCCAATTCTCCCAAGTACAATTTAAGCAATTCGCCAGTTACGAAAACATTAATTCTAATCCGTGAATAGAGAGCTACAAAAGAACGAAGGTTTGGAAAATTCTAACTCCACATCCATCTACACACCCATTTATACCAAAAATGCTAACGACACATACATTTGTACACATATCTTGCACATACATTTTTATGGGGTCCATCTCAGGTCCCACCAATATGATCCGAACCATTCATTATTTTTAAAATAATGTTTTAAGAGTTTTTGTGAAAAATCAACTCGATAGGATATCGGTAAGGGTTTTTTTAGAAATCGTAGTGTGAATCAGACTGTTTCACCCTATGATTTCTGAAAAAGCCCTTACCGATATCCTACCGAGTTGATTTTTTACAGGAACTCTTAAAAAATTATTTTAAAAATAATGACCGATTCAGATCATATTTGTGGGACCCGACGTACGCCCCATAAAAGTGTATGTGCAAGATATGTGTAAAAGTGTATGTACAAGTAGCATGACTGCATTTATACACTCATACTCACAATAGGGATGGGTCTCACACATATTGAGTGTGTAGTGTGTGCGGGCTCCACCCCTATTATGAGTGTGAATGTGTAATTGGGTGTGTAAGTGGATGCGGAGGTAGAATAATTGTTTCTTCCCTTTCCTTTCCCCAAAAATGATTGTCTGTAATCATCTCCGAACAAGGTCAAAGCAACGATCAATAAGAAAAAAATCATGTTCAGAGTGTCCGAACAGTGTCCGAATAATGATTAATTTGGTTATAAAATCTATTGGAAAAATTTCAAAATACCCCTCAATCTTTACTCCAAAATTTCAATTAGACTCTCAACTTTTAAAAAAAATTAATTTTACTCCCAACGTCATTTTTCGTTAATCAAAACGCTCTCTTTCGTCCGAATAACTAACGGATTTTGTTAAAAGCTCCGTTAAATAGCGTATCGATCAAATTTTGATGATCCGAGCCGCTCAATATGATCAGAACGCGATTTTCAGGATACTCACAAAGAAATCCGCAAAAAAAAAAAATGACTGAAAAGGCTTCATCTGAATAGCTTTTTATTGAATAGTTCAATAAAAGCTACTCAAATCAAACCCTTTTCGATCTTTTTTTTTTTTGCTGATTTCACGCGGATAACTTTAAAATCACGATCTAATCACATTGAGTGGCTCGGATCGTCGAAATTCGATCGAAAAATGAGAGGTGCGGACCGAAGCAAAATCCGAACGTCCTAACTTGAACAAAATCCGGATCGGTCCGCACCACTTCTTTTCCAATCGAATTTCGATGATATGAGCCGCTCAATGTGATTAGAACGTGATTTTAAGGGTATCCTTGAGAAATTGGCTAAAAAAATGATCTAGAAGGGCTTGATTGGAGCAGTTTTTTATTGAACTATTCAATAAAAAACGGTTCAGATAAAACCCTTTCCGGTCATTATTTTTGCAGATTTCCAATGGGTACCTTTAAAATAACGTTCTGAACACATTGAGTGGCTCGGATCATCGAAATTCGATTGGGATGCTATTTAACAAAGCCTTTAACGAAATCCGTTAGTCATTCGGACAAAAGGGGATATTTTGATTAACGGAAGATAATGTTGGAAATAAAATTGATTTTTTTAAAAGGTTGGTAGTCTAATTGAAATTTAGAATAAAGGTTTGGGGTATTTTGAAAATTTCCCAAACCTATTTATCTTTAAAAGGTGTTTCAATTGATCACACCAATTTTACATCTAAGATAAGATAAACCTGTAAAGATCCTATGTTGGTTGCTATCCAAGCAACATGAAATTTGGCACACTTGATAATCTCAAAGACTTTCAAAAATGAAAGATTCCAACAATCCAAGTGGGTTTCATAGTTATCAATACCATTCCGTACCGGCCGGTATCGGTCGATACGTACCGGTTTGAGAGAAAAACGGTACTCTAACCCTCTAATACAGTTCCGGCTCCAATACCGGACTTTATGGGATAATACCGGCCAAGATGTCATTACCGAAAATTTCGTCCGAAATTTTGCAAAACAAAGAAAAAGAAGAAAATAGAAAAATGGAGGGGAGAAGAAAAAGAAGATGATCGGACGAGAGCTTGGTCTTCTCCGGCAGTCCAACGCAATCTTGCAGGCTGCAGCTGATCGATCACCGTCATGGGCGAGAGCTGATCGATCTATTCCAGTTGCTCCTGTACGTTGTTCTCCGTTGGTCTTCTCTGTTGTTTCTCGTGAGCTGAAATAGTTGTGGGATTTTGAAATCTACATTTCCTTTTTCTAGAGAGAGAAGAAAGTGTGTTGAACTTTGAAAACCAGTGTATTGGAATGGAAACTAGTGGTTTTGGTTTTAACTTTTAAGCCCACCGTTTGGGAAACCTGCATTCACATCACATGCTTATTAATTTAATTATAAATTCACATGCTTGGGAGTTGGGCCGAAGAATAGATAAATGCAATTAATTTAATTACTGATAAATTCAACAACTATTTTTTCTTCCTAACAACTCTATGCACTTTCTTTATTTTTATGTGAATTTTGAAGTCAATTATGTGAATTTTGTTGTCAAAATATGGATATTTTGTAATGAATTGCATGGTGTGGGGAATTTTTTTAAATTATAATTATATATAATTTTTATATATATTATAGTTGCGGTAAATCCGAAACGGTACCCGGTATTTGACCGGTACTGATACGTACCGTACCAGTAGAAAAATCGGTACCCTGACCGGTACGGTATTCAGAACTTTGGTGGGTTTAGAAAGAGCTCACACATGGACAAAACTAAACGGTCTAAACATATTAAAGATTGGGGAGTTCTTCGCAGTTCATGGGGTTTTTAATCTTCAATCCATAATGGCAAGGAATTAAACCAAGCTACAAGTTACACACTTAGCAACTGAGGGATCAAGGTGGGATAATCCGCTAGCCCCAATGGGCTAGGCACCTTCCGTTTCTGTTTAATTCTTTCACTCTATTTTCTGCGTTTTCTTCTGTTTCCGTTGTTCTGATGTAACAAGTAGTGGCGATTGTGGCGGTCTCCAGTTTTGTACATATGCATGTGGCGGTTGTTCGACCTTAAGTGACGATCGCCAGTTAGTTGTGTTGATCGCAAGAAGTTTCTGGCGGTACAGAGACTCTATTTCTTGTTTTCTACATGCTTCCCCTGTTCCCTTCCCTGTTTATGGTTTTATTACTCGTTCTCATCCATATTTGTTTAATGGCTAATTAAAACGTACTTGCAAAATCAATGGAACAAACTGAAATGCTTTATGTCAAACAATTGGAGGCCAATCTTATCTCCTTAACATGCATGTAACCCTTTTCTTTCAATGCGACAACGAATCAAACTCAGGGTAGGTATATAGGTACATATAAGGCACAAACCTTTTGTTTATATCATCACGTGAACTTTCGTCTTCGTTTCCACAATGTTACGCTTTTCCTTTCCCGCAGCCACCAAATTAAAATTTGGGCACGCTACATTTATAGACATAAACCAGCTTTTCCTTTTAGTACGGGTAAACTTTGGTCTTCATAAACCAGCTTTTCCTTTTAGTACGGGTAAACTTTGGTCTTCATAAACCAGCTTTTCCTTTTAGTACGAGTATTAATATTTGATTCTTTTTTTTGATAATCTTAATCAAGGACGGAACCAAGATTTTATCCTAACAGTGACGAAATGTATACTAAAAAAATCTAATGGTGGTGAAACTATATGAGTTGGACATAATTTTTTTTTACATATAATAATTGCATTTTTAAAAATTTTTGTCGTGACAGTCGCCGCTACTAGACCCCCTGATCCCTTCCTTATCTTAATATTTTGTTGGTCCAGCAACTTTCTTTCTTTTAAGCAGTGCGCACTAGTTAATACACTCAATTGACTCCATGGATGAAAAATATTTAATTATTTATTCATTCCATAGATTGTGCTCACCCTCTTCGTTTCCCTACCGTTTTGTGATCTCTTTAGTCTGCAAACAACAGAAAAACATGGCTGGACAAGCACTTCTTGGCGCTGCACTTGGAGTGCTGCTTGACCGTTTGGCTTCCAAGGAGTTCATCAACTTCTTCCGGGGTCGAAAGCATGACGAAAGTCTCCTCAAGAAGCTGAAGTTGAAATTGCTTGGACTTAATAAGGTCCTCAATGATGCAGAGGACAAGCAGATCACTGATCGAGCTGTGAAAGAATGGCTGGATGAGCTTAAACGTGCTGTTTACGATGCTGAAGACTTGGTGGATGAGATTGCTAGTGAGGCTTTGCGGTGCAAGGTGGAAGCCGAGTACCAAAGCAGCCCAAACCAGGTACAGCCTTTGATATCTTCTTCGTCTTTCACTATATTATTTGACGATGACATAGATTACAAGTTAGAGAGGATGATTGATATATTAGAAGATTTTACGAAAGAAAAAGATGTACTTGGTTTGAAAGAAGTTGCTGGACAGAACTGGTCTCAGAGGTTGCCAACAACTTCTTTGGTGGATGAATCCTGTGTTTATGGAAGGGAGAATGACAAGGAGGAGATAATGAAACTGTTGCTCTCTGATGGAGAAAGTAGTAATCGGATAGATGTGATTCCGGTTGTCGGGATGGGTGGGGTGGGCAAGACCACCCTTGCTCAACTTTTGTACAATGATGGCAGAGTGGATGCGCATTTTGGTAAGAAAGCATGGGTTTGTGTCTCTGACGTATTTGATGTTTTAAGTATCACAAGAACAATTGTAGCGGCATTTACTGGGTCGGCTTCTGATGCAAAAGACCTAAACTCGCTTCAAGTTATGCTGAAAGAATCATTGGCCGGTAAGAAGTTTCTTATTGTCTTGGATGATGTTTGGAATGAGAACTATGAACATTGGAACGCCTTGATTACTCCTTTGAAATTTGGAGCATGCAGGAGTAAGATTATTGTTACAACACGCAATGAGAGTGTTGCATCTATTGTTCAAACAGTTCCAATTCATGGTTTGAAGGAATTACCAGAGGAAGATAGTTGGATGTTGTTTTCCAAACATGCTTTTGAGAAGGGTGATTGCAATGAACATTCCAACCTTGAAAAGATTGGCAAGGAGATTGTGAAAAAATGTAAAGGTTTGCCTTTAGCCACAAAAACACTGGGTGGTCTTTTGCGCTCCCAACGAGATGTCAAGGATTGGAATAATAAACTGGAAAGTGCCATATGGGAATTATCAGAGGAGAAGAGCAACATTCTTCCAGCATTAAGATTGAGCTATCACTATCTCCCCTCCCATTTAAAAAGATGTTTTGTTTACTGTTCCATATTTACTAAAGATTATAAATTCGTAGAGGAGGAATTAATCTTACGATGGATAGCAGAAGGACTTTTGGAGAAGCCCAAAAATAATAGGACAATGGTAGACGAAGGTTGTGAGTGCTTCCGCGAATTGCTTTCAAGGTCATTTTTTCAGAGATCAAACGTTAAAGATTTTTTTGTCATGCATGATCTTGTTCATGATTTAGCTCAATCTGTGGCGGGAGATTTCTGTTATAAGTTAGAAGATGGAAAGCCATGCCGTATTTCTGAGAATGTACGCCATTTCTCATATGTTCGTGGTAGATTTGATGGCTTTGATAAGTTCAAGGTAATTAAGGATGCAAAGTGTTTGAGGACTTTCCTTCAAATAGACCGTAGAACTTATGGCAAACAGTGGTTGAGCAGAAAGGTGTTGGATGAGATTCTATCAGGACTGACACGTTTACGGGTTCTATCTTTGCCGAGATATCAGATTGGGGAATTGCCTTATTCAATTGGCAAACTGATACATCTACGCTTTTTGGACCTCTCCTACAATCGAATCAACCAGTTGCCAGAATCAATCTGCACCTTGTATAATTTAGAAACATTGCTGTTATCTAATTGTCATCTTCTTACAACTTTACCAGCAAAGCTTATAAAATTAATTTTGCTGCGTAATCTTGATTTAACTGGAACCAACTTAAAAGAGATGCCAATGCACATAAGTAGATTGAAAGATCTCCAACAATTAACTGCTTTTGTAGTGGGAGAGTGCAGCGGGTCAGGTATTAATGAGTTGAAAGAGCTTCATAGTCTTCGTGGAGCAATCACCATTGCAGGTTTGGAAAATGTAACAAGTGGCAACGATGCATTGGAAGCAAAGTTGAAGGAGAAAAAGCACCTTGAAAAGTTAGGGTTGGAATGGGGTAGCCCTACGGAGGATTCACTGAAGGAAAGAGATGTTCTTGATAAGCTAGAGCCTCATACACACTTGAAACACCTCCATATAAAAAACTACAGAGGCACAAAATTTCCAACTTGGTTAGGAGATCAATCATTCTGCAAGATGGAGTCGTTACGTTTGGAGAATTGTGAGTTTTGCTTTTCCTTGCCACCACTTGGTCAACTGCCCTATTTGAAGGAGCTTACCATTGCAAGGATGCCTTATATAATGAACGTGGGCCATGAATTTTATGGAGAGAGTGGTTCTTTAAGCAAACCGTTTGAATCTCTAGAGACTCTACGTTTTGAAGAAATGTCGGAGTGGGTGCAATGGATTCAGTTAGATGCCGGAGAGTTCACTCGGCTTCAAAAGCTTGAGGTAGTCAAGTGTCCCAATTTGATCGGAGACTTGCCGCAAAAGGTGCCTTCTCTGATGAGACTTGAGATAAAGGAATGTCCAAAGCTCGTGGCTTCACTTCCGAGTACTACTTCTATACGCGAGCTAGTGTTGGGCAAATGCGAAGAGGTACAGTTGGAGTGGCAAGGTGTGTATTCCGTTGAGACATTACAGATTTCAAGTTTTGCAAGTTTGGAGGAATTTGCGAGGGAGTTGTCAACACTAACAAATCTGAAGGAGCTAAAGGTAGAGAAATGTCCAATGCTACTGTCATTTCCGCAGGAAATGATGTGCCTCAACAATTTGGAAGAGCTTAGTGTTTTGCAGTGTCCGAAACTAGAGCTCCCAGTATCTGTGGAGATGAGCCACTGCTACACATCCCTCGAAAAATTGACCTTATTTGGCTGCGAGAGTCTCAAATCCCTCCCGCTAAGTTTATTTCCGAAGCTTCAGTATCTAAAAATTCAAGGTTGCATAAATTTTGAGACCCTGGTGATTCCAGAGGGGACTGAGCTCCAAAATCTGACATCACTTCAGTCCCTAGACATTTCTGGATGCAACAATATGGTATTTTTTCCTTGCGGAGGATTACCTGCTCCAAACATGTCTTGTTTACATGTGTTTCATTGCAAGAAACTGAAGGCTTTGCCCGAACAAATGCACACCCTCCTCCCATCTCTTCAGACATTGGGGGTCTGGGGTTGTCCAGAAATTGAGTCTTTTCCGAAAGGGGGTCTACCCTCAAAAGTACGTAATTTTGGCATCGGGAATTGCAAGAAACTTTTCGGTGGCCGGAGAGATTGGGGTTTGCAATCCCTCCCTTCTCTTATGCGCTTTGCGCTGTACGCCGGATCGGAAGACATGTTGGAGTCGTTTCCAGAGGAGGGGCTGCTGCCCTCCACTCTCACGACGCTCTGGATCAAAGGTATGCCAAATCTCAAGTCACTGAACAGCAGGGCCCTTCAAATTCTCGGCTCTCTCAAGTACATGGAGATTCGGAAGTGCCCTCGGCTCCAATCCTTGCCAGAAGAGGGGCTTCCCACTTCCCTCTTTGCGCTGCAAATCGAGCGATGTCCATTGCTGAAACCTCGTTGTCGCGAGGAAGGAGAAGACTGGCATAAGATTGCTCACATCCCTCTTATAAATATCGATGGTGAAGCGATCTTCGACCAAGTCCATCTCGGTCCAGTAGACGTTGCTGATGTTACTGACTTTTACGATTTTTAGCGAGGGAAAAACCAGAACGTTGGGCTGAGGTACTTGTTCTACACTACTAATGCAATAGTTCCAAGAAAAATTTGACCTGTCATTATTCATTCCATTGATCATCTTCTGATTCTTCTGCTATTATTTGTCCAGCTAGCATATAAGGATTTCAAAATAAATGTGATTTGATCGAATAGTTGTGGATGTACCATAAAATTGAGACTTTGCAAGAACAATCTCTAGATAGTGATCGACAAACGAACATTTTGAATTGTGAAAGTAGAAATCGTGTTGAACTCGCCAAGGGGGACTATTTTGGTTAAGGAAATTAAAATGACTTTTCAAGGTTATAAAATAACCCATCAAAGACCATGCTCATGTAGTTGTTAGTTTACCACCATTTGAGTTGATGGTTTGGCAATGCATTTGCAACCTTCCATTGTTAAAGCAAATTTATACTACTTCTTTTAAAACAACGAAGTTTTCAAGAATACCCTTTCAAAAGGGAAAAAAATAACTGTATTCCAAAGAGGCAAAGACGGATTGAAATGTTAGAAAAAATAAATAAATAAAAAGTTGGCCTTGGTGCAACTTTATAGAGTAGGCCACACAACGCAATTATCAATCGACCAAAGTAAATGAAATGATGGAGACTTGACTTGATAAAGCTGCAAAGACAAAAAAAAGTTGGGCCCTGGTGCAACTGTATAAAATATTCTATAATCACACCCAAAATCACACATCTAAATGCATATTCTTTCATAAAATATAAGGGTTTCACATACACTATGTGTGTAATGTGTGTGGAATCTTTGTATTTTGTAAGAAAAATGTGTGTAATTTTGGGTGTAGTTGTAGCATCTCTCCAACTGTATAGCCACACAACGCAATTATCAACTGGCCTAAGTAATAGTAATAAATGAAATGAAATGAGAGAGACTTGAGGCAATACAGTAATAATTCCTTGAGCAGTCCCACACTGTTTGATTCCTCCATTTTTGTATTATCTAACTGGGATTGGACATTTGTAGTGGAAGAGAACCAACCCCACTACGGTTTTTCTTTTTGCAACTTTTTCCTGGGTTACTTCCTAGCTATTTGTTGGAAAAGAGGGGGAGGTTTTTCTCCTTTTTTTTTTTAACAAATTAAAAAGAAATTTGATGTAAAACTCACAAATTTATACTTTCAACTACCAGAGCATTACAATGCTTTGGCATCTTGCCCGACGGAAAGGCTATATTTTTAAGGCTGGCCCGATCATTTTGATCGCATATCCGACATTTTTTTCTACTTTTTCAGAATCATTATTCTGGAAAAGATTTTGAGTCATGAACTCTCCTTATCCTTTTTTTTGGATTGAACTGCCAAATTATAAATTTAATTAAATTAATTATATAACTCATTAGATAATTTTTTTTGAATTAAAAAAAATTGTAATCTATAATTTTTTTTTTTAACAGAAACATGGCCTAAAGTTAGAAAGGTGACCTGACCAAATGAAGCTGTAAAGTCAAAAATAGGGTCACGGCTGAGGTCACGGATAATAATTTATAGTGCTGAAGACTTTTAGCAATTGAGCAGAGCAAATCCCACATGGTTTGATTCCTCCATTATTATTACTACTATTATCCAACTGATTGGGAATTTATGGTGGAAGTGAACCAACCAACCCCACACGGTTTTCTTTTTCACCACTTTTTTCCTAGGTTCATCTCCTTTTTTCGTTGTAAACCACAAAGTTGTATTAAGCTGGTTGGTTCATTTCTTTTGTCACCTGAGTTCGAGTCCTACAGGGAGCAGATTTGGAGTTTAGGTCTATGGATAATTTCTGAACCTTCGTTGACTAACATACGAACGCCCCGTTAACCCCAACTGATATACAGTGTACAATATAATAATAATAATAATAATAATAATAATGGTGGACACATCAAATCCATGTACCGTACATGTATTTGATCAAGAAATCAAAGATATGAGGATTGCACCGTGCAGTTGGCCGGATATCGGCTTGTACCGAGTTTATTTTCATGATTGGAATCGTTCATGTCGTAAAGCTCGTCAAATACTTTAACTACATCAAAAATCATGCTAACCGGGTAGTTTAAAATACATAATCGGAGTGACTTTTTGCTTTATTAAACTAGAGTTGATGAGTTTGATCCAATGTGGCCATTTCTATTTTCAGAAACATAAATGTGATCCGATCATGAATTAAACAGTGTTTAATTAAAATGATTTTTGATATGCTTGAAGTTTTCGACGAGCTCTACGACATGAACGGTTCCGATCGTGAAAATAAACTCGGTACAAGCCGATATCTGGCCAACTGGACTGTGCAGTCCCCATAAGGGGACTACCGATAGGTCCCTAAGGTAAACCCCATTCCAATAACTAAAATAAATACTTATTTTCTATATTAAAGATGATGAATTGTGGAACGAAAAATAAATACTTGAAAATAAGAACATTAATAGAAAGTGGCCAATTTGGCTATGACTTGAACTTGGGAAAAACAAAGGGAGTGAGTGCATTTGCAAAAGTATGTAATTACACAAGCTTATCGTACGTAAGACAAAGTTGGCAAGCATACATGCTAATGGTGCATTGTAGAACTGATGAATACAACGTAAAAATCACCCATGTTTTAAATTATTACCATCCACAAATATTGATCAATAGAGCAATGAAGATTACAGATGTTGTAATACTATCAATGGATCTTCGGAGAGAAATGATAGGAATGGAAAAAGATATAAATATCAAATTTGTAGTGAAAGAAATGAAATTATGTTTGCCAGAATGCATTTTACATGCCCGAAAAAATTGAATAGGAATGAATAGATATAATTTTCTTTCCCCATCAAATCCAAGATCACACATACATACTACATACCATAATTAACACACACACACACAAATCACACATACCACAAGGAAAGTGAAAAATGAAAATGAGAAGTATAGAATCACTAAAGACCCAATTGTCAATGAATTACTGCAATTGATCGAACTTTTGACGCTATTTTGAGCTGCTTGTCTGTGTTGCAATATACCAGAAGTATTGATTTATTGTCAAGTTCTTTCTCTATCTCGTTAATTTTATTCTTCTAGGGCAATTTTCTTGAAAGTTCCATATTGATTCAAACGCACATGCTGCAAAATAGGGTATGGAAAATAATTAGCAGCCTCATCCACTAAGAACACCTTAACAAATCGATTAGTACAAGAAGTAGAAACGTCAAGTAATATATAGCATGAACAACTGAATTCCATCAGAAAGAAAAATTGAGGAATATAATACCAAGATGGACTATTTGGTTGTTCTCGAAGATACCAGTGAAAAGTCTTATACACCAAAAATCTCAAGTACAATCAAAGTTTAAATTGATGTTTTAAAGACAAATGTAAGTTTCATTTTCTGAGACAAAACAAATGTAATTTGATCAAATTGTTGCCGAAGTAACCATGAAATTGACATTTTGCATGAATGGTCTCTACATCATGTCCTACAAAGACCTCCAAATCGATTGGTGGTGGCATTAAAATTAGGAAAGGCAACCTGCTGGGGATAAGCCCGCAAGTTCATTGGATTATACAAAAAGACAAGGTTTGTGTCTATATATGTATAGGATTCGGATTCTCTGCAGCGTAGCGTGAGCAGTTCAATCTGGACTATTCATATTGACAATTAATGGTTCTGATCAATTGAATACTCTTACTGGTAAGAGTACGATCAAAACAAATCCGGACCATTAAAAACTTCATCCGACGGTTGCGATCACTCGGATCACATCTCTGCAGTCCAAAACTGGATTGCAGACAAGCCTTGTGCATATGTATACACCTAACCCAAATTTAATTGGTTGTTGCATGGAAAGAAAAGATAATTAACATTGTGGAATAAAGACGTTTCACTCAATAATATAAACAAAATATTTATGCATATGTACACAATAGCAAGTGGGACTCACTTTAATTTTATGTCAAAGATGACCAAAAATCTTTTTTTTTTTCCTCCAAACAATAATCACCCATGGCCTTGTATCTGAACGACTTCCCTAGTAGTATTTGAAAAGCTCAAGCTGAAGCCAAGCTTATGTAAATAAGTCAAACTGTACCTCGAGCATCAAACTTTACCAAACAAGCCCGAACTAAGTATGATTGGGCAAACAAACCGAGTATGATTGAGCTTTGAACTCTTCTAACGTCTCACCATGTCGGTTCGCTTGCAGTCCTATTCCCATCGAGCTAATTTTTACTAGTGAATGTGTTACCCCATCACAAGACCACGGGACTTACGTGAACGAATTTTGACTATAAGAAATTGAAGGGCACCATTAAATATGGTACTATAAGTTCGAGGAATAAAACGATAATTGTGATCCCATTGTTGATCGACTTTTCTTTTGGGATGATTAAAAAAAAAGCATTCATATCTTTGGTACTCGAGTAATTCATCTATCCCCTCTATTACCTTACTGATCATTTTGAGGTCCTACAGAATTACAGTATTGTACGCATCACATCAGATGATATTTGGGTTGTGTTCAGGCCCAACCTGAGAGCCTATAGTTGGCTTGACCCATTGTGCTGTAAAAATGGGCTTAAAAAGCAACAGGAAAGACTTTCAAGGAATTTGATTGGTGGTTACAATCGGCCATGATATCAGACAGTATGAACCAATACAACAGAAAATAGCAGAATCAGAGGTCCAAAATCGGGCACGATATGGAACAGTAGTATCAACCATTGTAATAGAAAAACAGCAGAATAAGAAGTCCAAAATTTTGATGCGTGTCGGCCTCCTTCCACAGACTAATTTTCCATTGCAGCTTTGGAAATCTTGACTATTTTTCGAAAGGTGAGGAATTAGATGATGTATTCCCTTGGTTGGCCTCTTCCGAACTTCCTTTCCTCCTTTTGGGGTAGCAAGTGGTGTGAGATTGTCCACGTCTTTGGTGCCAACTTAGTTGGGATTGGGATCATGGCCGTGATTATGATGCCATTATACTCGCACTCTCTTTAATGTTTGTACACGTTTCTCAAGGACTAATAAATCCTTTCTTTTGCTCAGGAGAAAAAAAAAAACTTATGACCACATACATGGTTCAATTATTTCGGAGCATCAAACAGCTCCTGTGGCAAGCAGAAATTTCTTGAATGAGGAACGGAAAATCTGGAATGAAAATATTGTCAAATCACCTTTCAGGCTTTCACTACAATTTGATATGTTCATAGATGAATTATATAGTTACTTGTACTACACTAAATTTGTAGCAATTGTAAAATGAGGGAAATAAATTGATTTTTCTTCCTCCAAGAACCAACAAATATTAACTATGTTAATAGAGTAAGACAGGTCCGTCCTAAAAAATTTCTTAAAAATAAGTTTTGAGCACCGTCACCCAAGTATGTTTCTTGTTTCCAGCAACAAATAGGGCTGCAAACGAGCTGAATTTTACAATGTTCAGGTTCCTTCGTTAAGGTTTTTGGAGAACTCGAGCTCAAACTCAATGAAAATTCGGCGAGTCAAGCTTGAGCCGAGCTTTTCTAGGTTTGATTCGAACCCAAAACCTGTTCACGAGCCTTTACCAAATCAAGCTTATAGTTCACATACGGCTCGGTTCATTTGCAGCCCTTGCAACAAGTGCCTATCGTATAACAAAACTGGCAAGATTACTTGCCATGTCCATGGGCAACGTACCTGTCAGATAGTCATCTCACAGCCCAAACTTTCCAATACGAATAATTAAGCACTAACTGATGTATACCTTGCACAAAATTGCGTAACCACCGGGAAATTCTGAGAGAGATTTAAAGTGAGCATTCAAAGAGACTTACAATCGTAGAACATTGTTATTCAAACAGGGGCTACAGTACAATTTGCTGCAAAAATTAAAATCAAAGAGTAGATCCACTACGCATACACTCTTGCTCAAAGAAATTGGACTTTGACGAAAAGCAGAACTTCCAAGGAAAATGTCGTCGAATTTGTGATGATTCGATGAACAGTAAAGAAAGTTGCACCTCCGATTTATATAGCTAACTTCGTTTGCTCGATGTCACATGCTAAAAACTGTTTTGATCACAATCATGTAATGCCAGAGCGATACGAGCGCTTCCCTTCGCAAAGTCACGACCCAACACGGCCTAAATGATCTACCATTGCTGCATACATTTGGTTACCCAAGATCCGCCTGCTTCGGAAGACGGCAATGCAACCTAACCAAAGTTGTAAGCTTTTAAAAATAACAGCCACAAGATTGAGATTTTTTGATGCTTCAAGAGCTTATGCTGAGTAGAATACCAACTTAGAAATATTAGCCACTGAATTAGAGAAATATGCAGTTGCTTAAATGTTCTAAAGAAGCACTAACTAGTTTATGATAGAAATGGATGTAACAAAATCACATCTAGTCCTTTACTACTTTCTCCATCAGAGAGTAGCAATTTCATTATCTTCTCCCTGTCAGTCTCCCTTCCATAAACGCAGGATTCAACCACCACAGAAGTGGATGGCAACCTGGTTTGGGACCAATACCGTCCAGCAACTTCTCTCAAACCAAGTTTGTCTTTGGCTTTCACGACGAAATGATCCAACAAGCCAATCATTTCCTCTAACTTGGAGTACTTGATCATACCACCACGGTCGAAAAACCGAGCGAAAGTCTGAGATCAGAGAATTATCTCGTTACCTTTTTTTGCCTCTTGTGAAATCGGCTTCCACCTTCCTCCGCAAAGCCTCAGTGGCGATCTCATTCACCAAGTCTTCGACGTTGTAGACAGCATCTCTAACCTCGTCTAACCAACGTTTCACATGTTGATCAGTGAACTGCTTGTTCTTTGCACCTTATTGAGTTCAACGATGGTCTCCTCCAGCTTCTTGAGGGTCAGCCTTTCGTCATGCTTTCCAGTACCCTGGAAGAAGTTGATCAACTCCAGGAAAGCCAAACGCTCAACCAGCATTCCAACTACAGCGCCAAGATGTGCTTCTCCAATCGAGGTCGCAGCCATGTTTTTTTCTGCTGTTTGCAGAGTAGTAGAGAGATCACTCACAAGGCAGTAAGGAAACGAAGAGTGCAGAAAACCAATATTGTAATTTTTATTCATGGATTGAATTGCGTGCTTTGGCATGTGCGTGAGAGCGGAGTTTATGGAATAAATGTAGTTTACTGATGAACTGTGAGATCACTAAATAATACGAAGGACCTCTCCAGAAATTGTCAATTGATTCTGGGTTGGATACGAATTTCACAAGTCCATTAATTGAACCTTCAGTCAGCGTTTTTTTATAGCATTAAACATTAATTTCTGAATTTACCATCCAAACCTAGAATCATTGTGGCTGCAGGTAACTGTTTTGAGTTATATAATTACAAAACGAAGTACGTAAATGGAACGTGAAAAAGAATAATGGTGAGGGATGCATGCCCTGCTTGTTTCTGGAAGTTATCAAAAGCCAGAGACATGGGTACGTATTTCTTACTCTGGGATCATAAAAATCTCGATCATTCATTGCTCGGATTAACATCCGAACCGTTCATTGCCGAGATGAACGGCCGGATGAACCGCTCAGCACCGCTGCCAAGCGGGGTGCTTGGCAACATCCTCGGATCCCTACTTGGGAGGAATAGTAGAAGAGCTTATTTTACTTCAAATATCAACGTAGAAAACTCGAAACAAACTATCCATCAAACACCCTATTATGAAACTAATAAGCTCCAGGTGGCATCATCAATAAAACCAGCTGGTACAAGTAATAACACATGTGTTATTGCAAAGAGGTCAAACAAAGCCAGGCTCAATTGGATATCCGCGTAAGAATCTGAAACTTCCTTCTGAGGCCCATTTTCATCGGTATCCTCCCCTGTTATAAACAAGCCCGTGAGTCCGTGACTAAGATCTATCTAATCCAATTACAATTGCAATAGTTCAATCAAACACAGCCAGGCTCAGCTGGATATATACCAAAACTTTCTTTTGAGGCCTAATTTCACCAGTATCTAACCAAATTCCAAATTCCAAGTACATTAGAAACATAGTCTCGCTCAAAGAAACATTTAATTCTCTCTCCTTTACCCCCTTTCTTGCATGGTATAGTTCAAAAGGTGGATCATTCCCAAAATAATTGCAGTTTAAAGTTCAGAATCCTACAATAATATGATAAACAGTAAAGCTTCATTGTTCATGTACATGCATAAACATCTGTTACGTCTAGAAGATTTGCATCACTTTCAAGAAATTATCGTGATTGCTCATATTCCGAGTGCATTACATTTCAATCTCGAATATTCAGTCGTACCGACTTCAAGGATCACAAGTTAATCCTCACAGTATGTAAGAAAAAAAGTTACGCTAGTGCATCTTTCTTCTTATAAGTACTAATTTGGTTATCCTGTTTCTCATATATAAAGCAAGTAACAAATGTAAGTAGAACATTAAAATGCCAATAGGGGCTACTACATAATTGCTGCAAAAGAATTAAAATCAAAACAGAGTACACCCATACAAATTCCACTCCAGCTCATAGAAATTGGACGATGAAAGCAGAAATCCAAGAAAATATTGATGACTGAAGAGACAAAGAGATAAAGGTAGCAGCACCTCAGGGCTCGGACTCATACGCCTAACTTTGTTTCCTCCATGTTACACGGTGAAAACTGGTTTGATCACAATCATGTAATGCCAAAGCGATACGAGCGCTTTCCTTCACAAAGTCATAATCCAAACACGGCCTAGATGATCTGCCATCACTTCTCATACAATTTTGGCCACCCAAGATCCACCAGCTTTTAGAAGCCACTCAATGCAACCGGACCAAAAGTTCTTATCAGATAACAGCCATGATTGAGATTTTGTGATTCTGCAAGAGCTTATGCTCAGTAGAATACCAACCTAGAAAAATTAAGAATTAGAGAAATATGCATTAGCTTAGATGCTCTACAGAATGACCAAGTAGATTATAATGGAGTGATGCAACAATATCACATTTTTCTCTGGAAAGTAAACTTAAGGGAACTACAGAAAATGCAAGTGAAAAAAGCTAGTAACGTCTTGGTCAAACCACTCAAGGGAAGGGTCCAAAATAGTCTGAAATACGGTACTCAGTTAGACCTTCACATTTCCTGTACAGAAATTTTACCCCTTGTATGTACCTCAGCATTAAACCAAGTGGAATGCCCAACCATAGGACCAATTCAAAGGCGTTTCTCTCTTGATTTATACAATTAAAAAGCATTTTTCTCCATCTTTTCAAAAAAAATCCTTGTCAACATTCTCATGAATATTCCAAAAAATGCAATTTCCAAGCCAGAAAAGAATACAAAGCGCATATACTCAAGAAAGATGAGAGATCAAACCTGCATAGCTGTGCATGCCTCCAATGGTTCGCTACCAGTAAGCTAACTTCCAAACCCCAAAAATTGAAAACCAAATAAGGACGTTGGAACGTTGCGTTCTTCACCTAATCCGAAGTTAAAAAACAAGTTTGGTGAGCAAAAAATAAAAGTACGTTGCATGACATTGAAAAAGAATTTTAACATGCAGGCTTAAACAAGCACCAAGTACTTCAATTGCAAACAGCTCAACATTTAAGAGAATTAACAAAAACAGGCTTATGATATCAAATTTCTCCAATATTTAAGAGCATTAACAAGGACAGCTCAATGTTTACGGTCTATACAGTTTACAAACATGAGATCGATGGTACTATATATAATTCCGAATTATCATAGAATGGGCACCAAGGCCAACTACGTAATTTGTGGTTGTTATTTTTATTGTTTCTACTTTGTAGTAGTAGTAGTAGCAGTCGTAGTTCCTGTTGTGCCGAACACGAAATTGAGAATATAATAAATCAACAAGCGATAAACAAGAACACAAGGATATACGTGGTTCCGTTCAAGCACAAAGCAATAACGTACTCCACGGGGAAAAGAGCAAGAGGATTCACTATAAACGGGGAGAGAAACAAAGAGCCGGCTATATCCGTAACTCTAATTGAAGCACCGGTGGAACCCAAAAGGGAGATACAAACCCTTGGTGGAACCCTAAGAGCATAAACAAAACCCTAATATCTAAGCCCTTGAACAAAAGACCATAACCCTAGGAACCCCCAAGGTCCCTATTTATAGGAAAACACTAAATAAACCTAAACCGAATAGGAAAAGGAATTCTAGTCAATTTCCAACAGTTCCAAATGGCGTTGAATTAATATGCTATATATACTGCTTGATCACCTTTTTGCATATGCTAAAACAATAACTAAAAAAATCATGAAGAAAAGAAATGAATACTGGAAGCCCATTCATCTACACACATGCAAAAACAAAGAGAAGTACGTGATCGAGAAATTAATAATGCTAGCTAGATGGAGTAGTACGTATTTATTAATAATAACACATGCAAGAATCAGAAGATGAATGGAATCAAGCAATGAGTGGGAAGAAATACCTGATCAGTGGGAATAGCTTATAGTTTCCCCTTCCCACATATGTATCGTGGATAGACTTATTCACTGATTACTTTACCATCGATTCTTATAGACCGGATGTGAGCAATCTTATGCCAGTCCTCTCCTTCCTCCCTGCGGCAACGAGGTTCCAGCGACGGACAGCGCCAAATTATCAGCTCTGAGAGGGAAGTGGGAAGCCTCTCTACCGACAAGGATTGGAGCTGAGGGCAATCGGTAATTAACATGCATTCGAGAGAGACAAGAGGTTGAAGGCCCCTTCCGTTGAGTGATTTAAGATTCGGCATATTTCCGAAGTTGAGATATGTAAGAGTGGGGGGCAGCAGCCCCTCCTCGGGGAACGACTCCAACACATCTTCAGATTCACTCAACAGTACAAAGAGTGTGAGAGAGGGTAGTGCTTGCAAACCCCAATCTCTTCGGCCACCAACAAGTTTCTTGCAATTGCTGATTTCAAGAAAATATAATTTGGAGGGCAGACCCCCTTCCGGAAAAGACTCAATTTCT
Organism: Rhododendron ovatum; assembly: GCA_019656835.1. Lineage (NCBI taxonomy): Eukaryota > Viridiplantae > Streptophyta > Magnoliopsida > Ericales > Ericaceae > Rhododendron > Rhododendron ovatum. The sequence goes on along the minus strand of CM033794.1, from coordinate 9,205,972 downwards.
GGACAGCCAGATAAACATAATGACTCAAGAGATGGGAGGAGGGTGTGCATTTGTTCTGGCAGAGACTTCAGTTTCTCACACCCCCTGATGGAAAGATCAATTAATCCGGAGGGTAGACCCCCTTCCGGAAAAGTCTCAATTTCTGGACAATTTTTTATCTCTAATGACTCAAGAGAAGGCATTTGGCCGAGTGGTGGCAAGGAAAAGAAATTCTCGCATTTATCCAAACATAACCGCACCATATTGCAAAATGATTTATCTCCTAACCAATTAGGAAATCTTGTGCCTCCATAGTTTTGAATGTGAAGGATCTCCAAGTTTGTGTGAGGCTCTAGGTTTTCAAGTACATCTCTTTCCTTCTGTGAATCCTCCGTAGTGCTACCCCATTTCAAAGTTAACGATTTAAGGTGCTTTTTCTCCTTCAACTTTGCTTCTGATGCTTCGTCGCCGCTTGTAACATTTTCCAAACCCGAGATGGCGATTGCTCCACGAAGACTATTAAGCTCTTTCAAACCATTAATTCCTGACCCGCTGCACTTTCCCACTACAAAATCAGTTAATCCCTGGAGATCTTTCAACCTACTTATACTCACCGGCATCTTTTCTAGGCTGGTATTGCTTAAATCAAGACGACGCAATGAAATAAGTTTTCCAAGATCTGCCGGTAATGTTGTAAGAAAAATACATTTAAATAACAAGAGTGTTTCTAAATTATATAGGGTACAGGCTGATTCAGGCAACTGAGTGATTTGACTGTAGGAGAGGTCTAAAAAGCGTAGATGGATCAGTATGCCAATTGAACAAGGCAATTCCTCATAGATATATCCCGGCAAAGATAGCAGCCGTAAACGTGGTATTCCTGAAATAATCTCATCCAACTCCTTATCGCTCAACCTCAGCGGTTGGCTCCGTAAACCATGGTAACGAAGTCTACGGTCTATGTTAAGGAAAGTCCTCAAACACTTAGCATCCTTAATTAACCTTAAGTTATCAACGCCATCAAAGTTACGTCGAACATACGAGAAATGGCGTACATTCTCAGATGTACCGCACGGCTTGTCATCCTCTAGCCTATAACAGAAATCTCCCATCACATGTTGAGCTAAATCATGAACAAGATCATGCATGACAAACAAAGAATTATCAGCATTAGATCTTTGAAAAAATGACCTTGAAAGTAATTCGCGAAAGCACTCATAACCTTCTTCTTCCACTGTCATGTTATTCTTGGGTTTCACCAAAAACCCTTCCGCCATCCAAATTGAGACTAATTCCTGCATGTTGAATTCATAATCCTTAATAAATGCGGAACAGAAAGCAAAACATCTTTTCAAATGGGAGGGGAGATAATGATAGCTCAATCTTAAGGCTGGAAGGATGTTGCTCTTCTCCTCCGATAATTCCCATATGGCACTTTCCAGTATGTTGTTCCAATCTTTAACATCTCGTTGGGAGCGCAAAAGACCACCCAATGTTTTTGCAGCTAAAGGCAAACCTTTACATTTTCCCACTATCTTCCTACCAATCCTTTCAAGGTTAGGATGTTCATTGCAATCTCCCTTCTCAAATGCATGTTTGGAAAACAATTTCCAACAATCTTCCTCTGGTAATTTCTTCAAACCATGAATAGGAACTGTTTGCATGATAGTTGCAACACTCTCATTGCGCGTTGTAACAATAATCTTACTCCCGGGTTCTCCAAATTTGAAAGGAGTCATCAAGGCTATCCAATTGTCATAGTTCTCATTCCAAACATCATCCAAGACAATAAGAAACTTTTTCCCACTCAATGATTCCTTCAGCTTGACCGCAAGCAAGTTTGGATCCTTTGTATCACAAGCCTTCTCAGTGACTGCCTCAACAATTGCTATTGTGACCCTCGAAACATCAAATACATCAGAGACATATACCCATGCTTTCTTAACAAAGTGCCCATCCAATCTGCCATCATTATACAAAAGTTGAGCAAGGGTGGTCTTGCCCACCCCACCCATCCCAACTATTGGAATCACATCTACCTTATCACTACTTTCTCCATCAGACAACAACAATTTCATTATCTCTTCTTTGTCATTCTCCCGTCCATAAACACAGGATTCATCCACCAAAGAAGTTGTTGGCAACCTGGTTTGGGACCAGTTCCGTCCAGCAACTTCTCTCAAACCAAGTACGTCTTTTTCTTTCGAAAAATCTTCTAACGTATCAATCATCTTCTCTAACTTGGACTCTATCTCATCGTCAAATAATTTAGAGAAGGACGAGATCCAAGATTGTACCTGGTTCGAGCCGCTTTGGTACTCGGCTTCCACCTTGCACCGCAAAGCCTCAGTAGCAATCTCATCCACCAAGTCTTCGGCGTCGTAAATGGCACCTTTCAGCTCGTCGAGCCATTCTTTCACAGCTGGATGAGTGATCTGCTTGTCCTCTGCATCATTGAGCACCTTATTAAGTCCAAGCAACTTCAGCTTCAGCTTCTTGAGGAGCCTTTCGTCATGCTTTCGACCCCGGAAGAAGTTGATGAAGTCCTTGGAAGTCAAACGGTCGAGCAGCACTCCAAATGCAGCGCCGAGAAGTGCTTCTCCAGCCATGGTTTTTTCTGTTATGCTTCACAAGATGGTGTAGGGAAACAAAGAGTGTAGGAAACCAAGATTGAAAGCCTCTACAATCTTGTACTGAATGTCTTTTTGTCTTGTTGAGAGGAATATAAAACGTAGGAGTAAAAAGTTATCAAGAATTTCTACGAGCCGAAACTTTCATTAATGCATTGCCTGGCAGGTGACTGGAATACATGGAAAGAGAGATGTACCTACACTACCATCTATCCATTACATCTTTTGTAAGGCTCATTCCGAGTCTCAAAAAAATACAGAAAAATATCCATAAATTTTAGAATAATATTTTATGGGGCCCTGTAAAAAATCAGTTCCAACGAATATCGGTAAATATTATTTCTTGATTTATCGAGGCGAAACTGCTCAATTGTACAGTTTCGCCTCTACGAATCAAAAAATCATACTTACCGATATTTGTTGGAGCCGATTTTTTACAGGGCCCCATAATATATTATTTTAAAATTTATAAACATTTTTTTGTATTTTTTTGAAACCCGAGGTGGGTCCTACAAAAAATGTAGTGAATGATGTAGTGGTTGGAGGTAGTGTACCTAGACTTATTGATATGGAAATGTATTTTTTATTAGCGGAATAAATGTATTTCTCCTTATGGAAAGCCACTGGCACACCGCTTAGAAAATACTCTACAGATCAATGTTTTGTTTGGATTAATGTTTGAAAATTTTTTTAAAAAATAATAGGGATGATAAGTGAAGAGAAATAAAGAAAGAAATGTTGGAAGTAGGAAAAATCTAGGGAGAATTTTTTTTTAAATTCTTTTTAAAAATGGAAGAGAACAATGCACAAATTTGGAGTGCTGGACCAACAAAACAATTACCAATAGTAGAAAACATTACTCCTTTCCGGGGACATTGGATAAATAAAATAGAGAAAATCACGAAAATATTAAGTAGTACGTACATTTTGGAAACTTACTTAAAACTCTATGGAAACTAAAAATATGCCTCTTATCTCATTTTAGTGTAACTTTTTAAAAAAAAAAAAGAAAAGTTCCTATCTCAAAAAGTCCGGAAAAAGAAGAATTGATTTGTGTCTCTAATTTTGGTACTTTTAAATCTAACCGACAAAGGTATAACACTTTTGAAAAAAAAAATCAAAATTTTTTTTTCGACGAACAAGCTCAATGCATTATAATAAAACACAATATTACAAGTTCAACAAAGCCGCCTTTGTTTTTACATGAGTAGCTTGCACTACTTGTCTATCCACCTTAACAACTTTAACTACATTAAAATGAGTACACAAGGAACAAAAATCCGTTCATAAGGTTTGAGATTTATTTTACACCAAAAGACTTTATTTTTGTGACATTTCCTGTTCGATTTGGATTTTGAAGAAAATTTTTAAAAGTAAATTAGTGAAGAAAGATTAAAAGAAAAAATTTATTAAAAATCGTTGGCAAATATTTTGGATACCCAACAAACATATAGGCCACACAACGCAATTATCAACCGACCAAAATAAATGAAATGAGGATGACTTGACCAGTTAAAGCTACAAAGACAAAAATGGGGTCACTGCCAAAAATTCGACAACCTAACAAGGTTTTCCCTTTTGCAACTTTTTCCTGGGTTAGAGGCTTAGAGCATCCGCAATGTATAGTAATAGTGAAAGGAAAATGATTTTGTCGTCATTTTTTTTATAAGTGTATTTTTGTATAAAAAATATACTTACAGAAAAGTAGTATTAATAAAAAAGGAAGTGACAAAATCAGCAGCTATAATCAAGACTGAATAATCAAAATTTATCATATCAGATTTTGATGATCCATTTAGAGATTGTTAAAGTTAGTAATATTAAATTTCATATTTTTATTTTTTGCCCATAATCAAAATGAGTTGATAAAAATTCAAATCTAACGGTCAGTTTTTTCCTTCTCAATCTAATGGTCTATATCGAATGACATTCTAGTAAAATAAGTGAAAGTAAAGAACATTTGTTAAAATCCATAACAAGCATAACCGAACCATAGTAAGGTATAACCAAAACCATAACAAGGCATAACTTATTTGTTATGTCTTGGTTGGGTTTGGTTATGCCTTGATTGATTTTTTAGATATTTCTTGGTTATGCCTTGTTTGGATTTTGTTATGCTTGTAATAAG
>CM033794.1:9181991-9201135 GCA_019656835.1 Rhododendron ovatum | reverse complement strand
TTTTAATTATACTCATAATGGTAAAATTATGCCAAAAATTATAATGTCTCCAAAATGACCGGGGACATCATAGCATAATCCTTTAAAAAAAGAACGAAGTTTTCAAGATTACCCTTTCAAAAGGAAAAAAAAAAATCTGTACTCCAAAGAGGCAAAGACTGGTTGAAATGTTAGAAAGAATAAAAAAAGGAGAATGATACCCCCACCGCTCCTCCTCCACCGAACAGCCCACTGTACGCACTCCGGGCCCACTCCGGCCACCGGATGGCCAATCCGATCCATCCAAAAATTCTATAAAAAAAAAACCGAGTGGGTCAACGTGAAAATTAATGGCATCTAACATGTGTAAGTGCACGATCCGAAATTCCAAAAATTAGAGATCCGAGCCGTTAAAAGATGGAAGATTGGTTCGAGCACTTACGCATGTCGGATGCCATTGATTTTTGCGCAGACCCACTCGGTTTTTTTTTTAGAATTTTTAGACGGATCGGATCGGCCGTCCGGTGGCCGGAGTAGACCCAACGGGCATGCAATGGGCTGTTCGGTAGAGGAGGTTCGGTGGAGGTATCATTCTCCTAAAAAAAAAGTTGGCCCTGGTGCAACTGCATAGTGTAGGCCACACAACGCAATTATGAAGCTGCCAAAGTAAATGAAATGAAGGAGACTCGGGCTCCGTTCCGAAGCGAAGAATAAATATTTATTTTTTAAGAAGGTAATTTCAAATTTAAAAATTATGTGTTTATGTAAATAATTTTTCTATCAATATAGATCTTATTTTATAAGAAAGTATTCTGAAACGAGGCCTCAACCTGATAAAGCTGCAAGGCAATACATTAATAATTCCTTGAGCAACCCCACACGGTTTGATTCCTCCATTATCATCTAACTGGGTTTGGACATTTGTGGTGGAAGAGAACCAACCCCACACGATTTTTCCTTTTGCAACTTTTTCCTGGGTTACTTCCTAGCTATTTGCTGGAAATGAGGGGGAGGTTTTTCTCTTTTTTTTTTAACAAATCGCAAAAAAAATTGGTGTAAAACTCACAAATTTATACCTTCAATTACCAGAGCATTACAACACTTCGGTATCTTGCCCGACAGAAAGGCTATTTCTAGGGCTGGCCCAATCATTTTGATCACATATCCGACATTTTTTTCTATTCTTTCAGAATCATTATTCTGGAAAAGATTTTGAGTCATGAACTCTCCCTATCCTTTTTTTTTTGGATTGAACTGCCAAATTATAAATTTAATTAAATTAATTATATAACTCATTTGGCCTTTTTTTATAAATAAAAAAAAAATAAAAATTGTAATCTACAATTTTTTTTTGTTTAACGGAAACATGGCCAAAAATTAGGAAGGTGACCTGACAAGATAAAGCTGCAGAGCCAAAAATGTGGTCGGGCAATAATTTTAGCAATTGAGCGGATCAAACCCCACACGGTTTGATTCCTCCATTATTACTCATCTAACTGATTGGGAATTTATGGTGGAAGTGAACCAATCAACCCCACACGGTTTTCTTTTTCAACTCTTTTTTTCCTGGGTTCTTCTCCTTTTTTCGCTGCAAGCCACAAAGTTGTAATAGTTCGATTGTCTCATTTCTCCTGTGATTTGAGTACGAGTACCACAAAAAGCAGGTTTAGGGTTCAGATTTATGGATGGTTTTTAACCTCCGTTGACTGACATACGAATATTCTGTTAACTCTAGCTGATGCACAGTGTACCGTATAACAAAAATAATGATAATAATAAATAATAATGGTGGACATTATGCAAACACATACTCCTTTCGTTCCAATTTACTTGTCATTTTTAGGAGTTTGTGCCACTTTTTAATTAATTATATCTTGTAATTTATAATGGTTTACGTGATTTCAAAAATATTGAATTATAGAACAAATCGAATCTATCAAACAAAATCTATATAGGATATAAAATTCATTACCGTTTTAAAAATATAACTAATTTTTTAATCGAGTTAGAATAAAACTGGGATAAATAAATTAGGACGGAAGGAGTATAATTTCCTTAGCACCACCAGTGGTACATCAAATCCACGTACCGAACATGGATTTAATCAAGAAATCAAAAATATGGGGACTTCACTATGCAGTTGGCCGAATATCGGCTAGTTTGTACCAAGTTTATTTTCATGATCGGAACAGTTCATGTCGTAAAGCTTGTCGAATAGTATAACTACGTCAAAAATCATGCTAACCGGATAGTTATTAATACATAATCAGAGTGACTTTTTGCTGTATTAAACTAGTGTTGATGAGTTTGATCCAATGTGGCCATATCCATTTTCAAAAACATAAATGTGATCCGATCATGTATTAAACAGTGTTTAATTAAAATGATTTTTGATTTGCTTGAAGTTTTCGACGAGCTCTACGACATGAACGGTTCCGATCATGAAAATAAACTCGGTACAAGCCGATATCCGGTCAACTGCACGGTGCAGACCCCATAAGGGGACTACCAATAGGTCCGTAAAGCAAACCTCATTCCAATAACTAAAATAAATACTTATTTTTTATATTAAAGGTGATGAATTGTGAAGCAAAAAATGAATACTTAAAAAATAATAACATTAACAAAAAGGGGCCAATTTGGCTATGAAATTGAACTTGAACTTGGGAAAAACAAAGAGAGTGAGTATATTTGCAAAAGTACTTAGTTACACAAGCTTGTCATACGTTAGACAAAGTTGGCAAGCGTACATGCTAATGGTGCATTGTAGAACTGATGAATACAACATAAAAATCACCCATGTGTTACATTATTACCATCCACAACTATTGATCAACACAGCAATGAAGAATACAAATGTTGTAATACTATCAATGGATCTTCGGAGAGAAATGATAGGAATGGAAAAAGATATAAATATCAAATTTGTAGTGAAAGAAATGAAATTATGTTTGCCAGAATGCATTTTACATGCCCGAAAAAATTGAATAGGAATGAATAGATTTAATTTTCTTTCCCCATCAAATCCAAGATCACACATACATACTACATACCATAATTACCACACACACACACACACAAAAGATCACACATACCACAAGGAAAGTGAAAAATGAAAATGAGAAGTATAGTATCACTGAAGACCCAATTGCCAATGAATTAGTGCAATTGATCGAACTTGTGACGCTATTTTGAGCTGCTTGCCTGTGTTGCAATATACCAGAAGTATTGATCTATTGTCAAGTTCTTTATCTATCTCATTAATTTTATTTTTCTGGGGCAATTTTCTTGAAAGTTCCATTTTTATTCAAACGCACATGCTGCAAAATAGGGTATGGAAAATAATTAGCAGCCTCATCCACTAAGAACACCTTAACAAATCGATTAGTACAAGAAGTAGAAACCTCAAGTAATAGCGTGAACAAGTGAATTCCATCAGAAAGAAAAATGAGGAATATAATACCAACATGGACTATTTGGTTGTTCTCGAAGATTCCAGTGAAAAGTCTTATACACCAAAAATCTCAAGTAAAATCAAAGTTTTATTTGATGTTTTAAAGACGAATGTAAGTTTCTTTTTCAGAGACAAAACAAATGTACTTTGATCAAATTGTTGCGGAAGTAACCATGAAATTGACATTTTGCATGAATGATCTCTACATCATATCCTACAGATGAACCTCATCCTAGAAAATAGAAATATAAGCCGTGTTGAACCCAACAATATAGACTACTTGGTGAAAATCTCTTAAAAGAGAAGGAAAAAAAATGTCGTATTCACCAAACGTCTTAATTACAATTTAAGAGTTTTTTTTTTTTTTATCCTTACAATTTAAGAGTTCGACCAGGTATAAAAACATTCGAATCAATGAACAAAAATTTACAATTTAAGAATTCGACAAGGTATAAAAATTTCCAATCAATGAATAAAAAAGCTACAAAAGAGCACGTCGAAACCTTGGAAGGTTATTTTCCCCTTCCTTTCACCTAAACTCATCATCTTGAATTATCACCAAACACGGTCAAATCAACAATTTAGAGAGAAAAAAAAACCGTTGAAAGGAAAAAGGGGACGGTTCTCATCCATCTAGTTTCCCCACTTTATGGGCCCTTTTCGAGCCCACTTCCATGCTGGTGCTCCCATTTTAAATCAGGCCCAAAATCATAGCGAGCAATTGATGGTTATCAGGTTATGGAATGCATTTCATCAAACAAATAAAAAACTCTTCGCCGCCATTTTTTTTTAAGCCACCTTCACCAGAATTGCCACAACTGATTGGACATTTTATTTAAGACAAATACGTATCTACCATGTGTTTGGTTGCTATCCGACCAATATGAAATTTGGTGCACTTAATGATCAACCCGAGCTGCGATAATGAGAGGTCTGAAAATCGAAGTGTGTCTAGAAAGAGCTCACCAATGGACAAAACTAAACAGGGATTAATCTTATTCAATAGTTCATTACAAGTACAAATCAATGGCCTCCAAAGCACACTAGGGACGAAGAAGTTGGAGGCTAATCACCCAAAGCAACTTGATGCATGGACTGTGGAGAAAAAATTATGACTAATTCTTATATCTATTTCTACACACTACAAAATATAACTGTAAACTAATTAGCAAAGACCACGAATGTCCTGAGAACTTCCATCTGTTTACTGCTTTTAAAACACCAAGAAACTGGAACCATAAGCTTGCTGTAACCTAACTGAAAATGCGTGTTCTTGTATATATAAAGGTATCAGAGCTCCGGCAGAGAACCACAAGCGATGAGTTTCAAGCTCCAATTTTAATGCTGAGTGAAATTTACCATTCCAATTCATCTCACACTTTGCCGAGTCCTGATCATTCGTTTAAGTGTTGCAAGCCAGAAACTGCACTCATCCCAGTCACTAGCGGTAATTTGCACCTGTGCAAGGCAGGATAAATGCAAGGATCAAAACGGGAAGACAAAAGACATAATAGGGGGAAAATGATTTTAATTAAGTTACTTTACGGCAAAGAAATTAAGGTAGGAGTGGTACCTGGATTTGAAGGGCAGTACCGAAATCACCATTGTCCAAAGACTGACAAAGCTGAACAAGCTTTTCAGAGGCATTTTTGGAGATGTCCCCACTGTTAAGCTTGGCAAACAAGGCACCTATTTTCCTTGAGTTTTCCTCGATTTCCCGCTTCTTGCCTGGATTTGCACGTGAACCACCCAGTGCTTCTGATGTCTCATTAAAAAGCCGCGTCAAGGTCATAATGACAGGTCTTTGCTGGGCTGAAGCACATTGTATACAAATGAGCAGAACAACACACACTAGATGAGGAAGTATCTCTGCGGTAATTTTTTTTATTCTCTCCAAAATATAAAGATTTGAAATCATAATTTCCTAAAAATTTCATCCTTTTTTATCATTAAATAGTTTTAGCACTTATCCCTATCTGGTACACAGGTTCGAAAAAAAATACGCATCAACATGTTTGAAAGTGCATCATTGCAAATTAAAGGATTGAAACCTGTAAAGCCCCGAGTCTAACTAAAAAATCACGAAACGTAAAACAAAAGGAAAAGAAACACCGTTACCAGGCACATTTGACGTATCAACTGTCTGTACTGTAGGCGGGGGTGAGGCAGGAGTTATGGCTGGTTGAACTTGTGCTGGCTGAGTAGGGCTGGAAGGCTGTGTTGGACCCATGCCAGGTCTTTGGACTCCTGCACTAGTAACCGGCATAAATCCCCTAGATGCTGCGGTCGGAGCCAAAACCTGAGACATCTTATGTCCAGGAACTTGACCTACTTGAGATGGAATAGTGCCAACTGAACCACCAACGTGAGATCCTGTTTGATAATTGGGGTTGCCGGTTCCCTGAAAAAAATAATTAAAGAGTTAATTTCAGTATATGCAATGCAACATTGAAACAGTTACTAAGGTCGAAGCAAATTTAATCTCACAAAAACAAACATACTTGATACAGCTGAGAACCCAATGTCGGCTGCTGGTATTGCTCCACATTCCTCAACACAGGAGGGGTTGCAGGGATGAAGGGTTTTACTGTAGTCTCAGGGGTTAATGGTGGAGTAGCAATGTTCATCTGATATAAAAATGTATAAACATCTCAACAGAATCAGAGTTTGCAGCATAATTTCGTTGTATTAAATGACAGTTGGAAAGTACATTAACATAAATTGATTGAGGAGAAACAAAATAGGAAGAAGAAATTATTTAAGTGAAACCAAGGAAAAACAGGTTCATGCTATTACAATCGCAAACACCAGAAGTTCTGGCAAACAATCATCAGAGTTGTAATAAGATTTATAGGTAACCCAAAACCTTTAGGTAGCAATAAGCATAATGGAAGAACAGAAATCTTTTAGCAGAGCAAGCTAACAACTACAGAAAACACTATCACGATTCTTTTAGTACAAAAATTATGTACTTCGCTATTGGAATTAAACCCGACTGTTAAATACCTGCTGAACTTGAGGTGCTTGGGATGGCACAAACATTTGAGGCTGTGGTGCTGGCTGATATGGGGCAGGAGCACCATATCCTCTCCCATATGAAGAGCTAAATGACTGTTGGTAATTTTCCCCATAAGGATTTGTTGGAATGTTTCGTTGCTGTTGCGATGGTACTGTTTCCTACAGAATAAACAAGGGACAAACTACTAAAAGAGTGAAAATATTACTAAAAGCAAAGTAGCACATTCTAAAGTTACACAGTTGCTGAAACACAACTTCTGTGTGTCAAAATGATGAAAGATTAAGCACCTGATAATAATGTTGAGGGGCCTCAACTGCGCCAAAACTTGATGGATCAGCACCGTATGCGTGTCCTGTTTGTGACTGAAAGTTGTCGAAAGCCAGAGACTTGGGTACTTCTTTCTCTGCCACAATAGCGACACAAAATCATCAACTGGAAAAGATGTTGCAGCAACGAAGCCCTACCTGGGACTAATAGTAGAAGAGCTTATTTCACTACGAAGATTAATGTAGAAAATTCAAGACAAACTATCCATCAAACTACCTATTCTGAAACTAATAAGCTTGAGGTAGCATCATCAATAACCATCTTCTTATCACATAAGAAAGTACCAAATACAGACCTAGAAGTAAAAGTAGGAATCTGCACACAAAAAGATTAGAAAGTAATAAAATAAGCTGCTACAACCCATATGCCATTGCAAAGGGGTCAAGCACAGCCAAACTCAGCTGGATATCCACGTAAGAACCTGAAACTTCCTTTTGAGGCCCGATTTCACCAGTATCCTCCATGTTCTTTCTTCATATCTTCTATAAAGAAGCCTGTCACTAAGATCTATCTATCTAATCTAATACAATGCATTTGGTCAAACGCAATCAGGCTCAGCTGGATATATACCCGAAACTTCCTTTTGAGGCAAAAGTTCACCAGTATTCTCCCCTCTTCTTTCAAGTTTCATCATGTCCTCTATACACCAGCTGTAACTAAGATCTATGATCTATCTAACCAAGTGCTCAAGTTCAAGACTAAATCCTAGATCGTATGTTGAAACTCTTCAATGACCAGAATACAAAATTTCAAGTACATTGGAAGACATAGTAGTTCAGTAATATCAGAATCAACAATAAACAAAACATCACTCTATATCTCTCCTTTACCCGCTTTCTTGCTGGGTCTTGTTAAGAGGTGGATCAATCTCAAATAACTGCCTTTTATAATTCAGAATCTTACCCTACTATGAATTATGAAAACAGCAAAGCTCATAGTTCAATACACCCTTAAACATCTGTTACTCAAGTCTAGCAGATATGCTTCACTTCTAAGAAATGATCGTGATTGCCAAGTTTCTGAAATTCCGTAAGAGATTCTGTCCGTGTAATGTTATATTGCGATCTCCAATATTATTTTGTACTGACTTCAAGGATCACAAGTTAATCCTCACGATACGTATGGAAAAAAAAAGAAGCAACATATGTTTTACCCATATGTTACTGTTAATATGGAAATTTTAAAAAAAAAAAAAAAGGTCCACTTCTGTAGATTTCCTTCTGGCTATAAACATACCGATCTCTGTTGACTGTGTAATCCGATCCCGTAAGATCATAAGCTCGGTAGACAATTCCTCGGTTCCTATCAGTTTCAAGTACCCCATTGCTGTAGTGAAAAGCCCTTGACTTGCTAATATTTCAGCATATTTCTCAACAAGCTTGCACAAAGAAGTACTAAGTTGCTTCTGCTCAGTTGCCAAAGCAAGGACCATAGTCTTTTCCATCAAATCCTGGTGACATGAACAAATACATTCCATCAACGCCTAAACTCGGACACAAATTGAAGTACGATTGAAAGGTAGAAACTAGAGCATATTTACTTGTAGAAGGTCAACTTTGGATTTCCCATCAGGCTCTGCTGTCAGACTCCGCGACCAAATTTCGACTGTCTTGTCAATATTTCCAGCACATATATAACAAAGGGTCGCAGCTAGTGTATTGCCAACAGCTCTGAGCCTAGAAGCAAGTGCATCACAGAGCAAAGTCCACTCTTCTCTCTGAGCAAACTGTACATGGATGACAAAATGAAGTAAACAAGGTGAAATCAAACAGAAAGTAATGCTATTCTCTTCTTATTCCATCATATGACAACTTTGGAGAATTATGTGTTTATATTTTTTCTTTTTCAAAAGCATGATCTATGTATTGGAAAAAACACATGGCCAGCATTGCTTGCTTTCAAAACTTCACTGAGGGACAGTAAAGTCTCTTGTCATACATTCAGCCAAAAAACTCTCTCCGAAAAGCAAGAATTTCAGAAGCACACAAGCGGAAAATACTTGTGCCATAAGAGGGATGTATAAACAGAAACTGGAAATGAATCATGTCAGTGTTACACTGACAGCAAGAGCGAACCCCCCAGCCCAAAAAGAAAACCAGATCAACAAACAAGAAAAGGAAGGTAAACAACCGGAATAACACCTAGAACAAAACCAGATACCGTTTAAAATCTGATTCCTCGTGCTTAATACCATCATAAGAGACTTTTAAGACTAAACTCTAGTTGATTTCAGTGGCAAAGCATGATCACAAGTGCTACACTTATATCCCTCAGAGTTGAGGAACTTACAGTACAAAGCAGAGCAAGTGTCTCTTTCCAGGATTTCAGGGGCCTGATGTTCACAAGGCTCATGAGATCATTGTTAAACATCGCAGAAACAACCTGATGGTGAAACAAAACATCAGGAGAACCATCAAATTACATCGTAATCAAACAATTTCATAACCACTAAGACAACTCTTTAACAGTTGAATAAAAGAAGAATTACACAGAAGTATGCCCATATCATCACCGATGGGAACTGGGAAGAGATAAATGGCATGATGACTCCAAGGAAAAGAAAACAAAGTTTTGGCTACCTTTAAGTACGGAGAGTGGTTCATCTTGAGGTATTGATCCCGTGTGCTCTCCCACAATGAGGCACCACCGACGTGAGCAATAACTAGAGCATCAGCCATTTTATTTGCAGATATACACAGTGCAACTGCTCCTTTGTAATCCCCAACAACCAATGCACGTTGAACTGAATCTTCAAATGACGGGTCAGCACTCTCCTCTAGTCCATCCATTTCTTGTTGCATTTCCTCAACACTGGGAACTGAGTCTTCGACAGTAACATTATCCCCAGAATTGGACACAGGTGTTTCAGCTTTAGGGCTTGGTAGATTGTTAAAGAAATCTTCCCCATTATCAGCCAGGAGGGATGCAGTTTCTCTATCTACTGCATATCCTCCATTATGTGCTACCTTATCTTCAAGACCGATAGCACTTACTTCCTGTGAGAGATCATCTTGCACCGCATCTTTTGCCTCAGTAGGTAGACTAAAACCAAGATGGGTAAGCAGTTTTGTCCTTCCTGTCCCATCATCTTCAAACATAACCTTCAAGAAGCCCCATGTTTCTCTATCATTCTCACACCTGCTCAAATAATCCAGCAGAATCATATATTTTTAAGTAATTTGTCAGTTTAGTATTCGACTGTGAAAAAAGAGAAACAAGTTCACTCCATCATACTGAAACGTACTCAGACTCCTGAGTTTTTTTATCACATAAAAGCCTCAGTGAAGATCTCTCTCCATTTTGAATGGCAGCTTCAAATTCAGAAGAACGGCTCACCAAACTGTGTTCTGCTGCTAAGTTATGCACATAAACCTGGAACAGAGTGAAAAAATGAGCAAATAAGAATATCGGTAAAAGACCCAGAACTACCAATTAAGCATACCTCTGAAGCTCCACCTGCAGCATCCTTTGAGGAAAAAGAAACAAGTTTGCCTCCAAAACCAAAAGACACCCCTGCTTTACGTTTATACCATTTTGGTGCTCTCAAAGGCGCTGCATAGAATTGTTCTAGAGTGAACACATTGACCACAAATAAATCAGGAGGGGAAGAAAATGTGATAGAACACAGCTAACAGTGTAGGCAGGGGCCGCTCCACCATATCCCCAGGGGGTTCACTTCAAAAAATGCACTAAAAGTTTTTAATTTTTGACATGTAACTTCATTTTTCCTTAATATTGTTGGCACCGCATCGTTCAGTAAATGAATGTTCACTTAAATTTGTGAGTAAGTAGATAATACAGCTCAACAAAACAAAATAAATTAGGCCCAATAAATTTTCAACCAAATATGAATACTATTATTTTATATAGATCTCTGTATACAAAATAATTCTTTACGTTTTTCTCGCCGCTAAACGAGATTCCTAGAGCCACCCCTGAGCGTAGGGACAGTGAGGAGATAGTGACTGAAAAACTAAGGATACAATAAGAGCAAACAAAATAAGGAAATAGAAACAGGCAATAAAATCACTTCGTTTAACAAATTTTAATGATTTTTGCAAATACAAAATTTCCGTTGATACATCTACCATGTCCCCTCAAAGTCACAGGTAAATGTTCTGAAGAATCTGAACAGATGTCCACCTATCCAAACTGTTTTGACTGGCTCTCTAATTTCAACCTACGGAAAGACAAGTTGCCTGTAGCGCATATTGGTTTCCCATTTTCCCCGACTAATCACTTGGAGTAAAATGCTCTGCTTCTTTTTCATGGCCTATCCATATGTAGGCAACCTCCACCCTTTGTGAAGAGGATGATTATCCTGGCACTGTACTGCAAGTTCAGGTCAAAGGAACGGCTGCTTAACTACCACCTACGAAGCACCGACACACCTAGGAGTCACCATATCCATGTCGGACACGACGGGGACACAAGCGGCGTGTCCATTAAATTTCACAATATCTTACGGTACGACAAGCCCGAGACACAGGAGGGACACAGTGGGGATGACATGGCGGGGTACTTGTAAGTTGCTTTCCCAAGAGTAATAATTCCTTCAAAAGTATTGGGCCAAAAGTGTATATTAAACATACGTGTGTGTACATAGGCATACATAATCAGCTGATAACCCATTCGATAGGAGCCCTAAACTGAATATCTGTTAGTTATAGTGTAGGTATGCAAAACTTTAAAATAATTAAAACAATTGTTGCATCCTCCGCCATATCCAAATTCTCTTAGAATTGTTGTGTCATGTGTCTGTGTCTGTGTCAGTATCCGTGGTACATAGCAAACCACAAACACTACCATATGAAATTTATGTTCAACATATAAACACTGGCCTCCAATTGTAGGAACAAAATAAAAAGTCAATTATACACCAAGAAAGCTGAGCAAAAACCCATATGCAGACCACCGTATTATCACACCATAACCAGTCAAAAACTTCAGAACTGTATGTTATCAAGTTTTAGCATCTCAGAAGTACACTATAAACACTGGCCTCCAATTGTAGGAACCAAATAAAAAGTCAATTATACACCAAGAAAGCTGAGCAAAAACCCAAATGCAGACCACAGTATTATCACACCATAACCAGTCAAAAACTTCAGAAATGCATGTTATAAAGTTTTAGCATCTCAGAAGTACACTACCTGCACCAAAATCACCCTCCCCAACACCAAATCGGCTACAACCCTACAGGAAAATCCATTGAACGTGAATCAGTGACCCAACAACAAAGACATTGTTTCCTTGCCCATCAGACCAGCTCTATAGAAAAGTGTTCTCCAAAGATAAATTGGTAAACTAACACAATCACACACAAGAGATAGATGAAAGGACAGAGGCGAATGCCACCATATTGAATACAATGAGTAAAGCATTAAAGGAGACCATGCAGAAACAGTAGAAAAATATGTTTCCAATCCTATTTCGGGTATGGTACTAGAAAAATCACCCAGATGGAACATGTTCACCTACCTTCACTCTGTCAGCATTAATAAGCATCAGCAGAGACCGATTTCAGGGCTATTCAACCACTAATTAACTTTTATTGGCCAAATGTAATTTTACAGACGTGCCCCGCCAGTTAAGAGTGAAAGGTCCTCTGACGTGCTCATTCATACAACCACTAAAGGTGTCGTCGCGGAATAATTATTTGCACAAAAAGTGGGGTAAAGAAAGTGCGAGTAAACAAACAGGTTACCCACCAATCTCCTACTATAAGAGCTCAATAAAAGTTCAATTACGAGGTAAATAAAGTATGAGAATGAGCAAACAGGTGAGCCACCAATCTTCATCCTAGTTCAGTTCTTGTTTGCGAATTGCTTTGAAAATGCAACAAAGTCATTTCTTGCATGAAGACACATCAGCATAACAGTAAAGGACCTTACCTCGATGTTATAAATCCCGATTTTTCCATCAAACGAAGATGCTGAAATAACCCCAGGTATCTTTGGATACCAGTGTACATCAAAATTCCAGTTGGTTCCAGGAGGCAATTCAGACACAATCTGCAGCAGTAAACGTTACTAAGTACTGTCAGAATGTCAAAGCACAACCAAGTACACTGCAGACACATAACTACCATCAACATCATACTCTACCTCTCCAGAAACAATGTCCCAGCAAATAGTACGATTGTCTTTGGCACAGGTAAGCAAATAGGAGCTGTCAATGGAACACCATGACATTGCAATTACACCTGAGGAAAGATATGCGGGAAACAACAGAGAAAACATCAAACTAAATAATTATATAAAAATAGACAAATGTCTCAAAAAAGGGAAGACAGGAGGAGGGCCTTATTGATGACAAGCTACAGATTCCGGCTATTAAACTATACAGAATCCCTACCTTTTCCTCATGGACTACACTCTACAGTGCACATGAATTGTCATTTCAATAAAACTACAAAACATCAAAATCCATAATACTACTGAATAGCTGTTTTACATCTTCCAACTCCAAAAATAAAAAAATAATTAAAACGAAGGGAAAAAAAAATGTGTTGTTTCTCATTTTCTGGTGGACCTCTCCTTGTTTTCTTTTCTGTTAGACAAAAACAACCCACCGCCAAAAGAGAACTTACAATTATAACCATGAAATGATTGCAACAGTCAATTCCACCCCAACGTCATGTGAGCCAATTGGCATAATGAAAATACAAAGAAAATATTCAATCGAATAGAAAGCTATTCTTTTGGTAGAACAATTTTGCATGAGATCTTCATCTCCTAGCTGTTCATCTATCATTTTTTGGAATTCACAGCGCTTTGGCCTCTAATGGCTCAGAATCTTCTGTTAAACTGTCAACAATAAGTTCTTGATCAACAAATTCATTGGTCATTAGTCTTTTTGAGAAAATACACGAAGGGTCTCCAAAAATCAAAGTTGTCCAAATCGCATTTATCTCAATCAGAATCAGCTGTTGTATCATTTGCTCAATATGCTCCACCATTTGCTATTTCTTCTTTCTCATTTGCTTGAAGTCTTGTGAAAGAACATCAAATTTTGAATACAACTCTAAAGGAAATACCCCCCTCTGTCCCATTTTGTGTTCATTTTCGTTATTCGTGTCATTCTTTAAACACTAATATCTTTCAATCGATTTATGTTTTTCATAATTTTGAAAACTTTGTATAATAGACCTAATTAAGAACTATCAAACAAGATCCATCTTGCATATTTTTGGAGATTCATATTGGAAGATATAAGCGATTGAAAACTGACATGAATACCAAAAAAGGACAAAGAAAATGGGACGGAGGGAGTAGAAGACAGAAGATTTTTTGGTTGGGCCGTTGTTTTCTTCCGGCATTCGTGGGGGAACTGGATTAAGTGTCGAATGTGGATTGGGCTTGGGTGTTCTTTTGCTGGGTTTAGCTTAAAAGAAACACTATTTAGGTGATGGTCTGGGAAGCTAATATGTTTACGGGTGGTCTGGCTTGGGCTTGTGATTATTGCTCTGGCAGTGGCTAAGCAAGTGGGTTGGGCTTGCGGGTTCCCAATATAGGTCATTGACTGGGTTTCCAAGGGCCTGGTTTATGGGAATCTGGGTATAAAGAAATACGTAGGGTTTAACTGCAGTTGGGTTGGTCAAGCAGCTATGAAGCACGGATACTCTATTTTGGCCTCCGTATCGCATACGGTACGCGTATCGGATATGGATACGTTCCGGATATGTATCCGATACGTTTTTTTTTTTAAAGTATCTGGTTTTCAAATTTATTTTTTGGTGTCCCGATACGTTTTGGATACGCTCGGATACGTTTCGGATACGATGGGATACGTTTCGGATACGTTCGGGGGTAAATTTGTTATTACTTAAAACATATGAGTTTGAACTATAATTAGGGCTATATAACCTAATTTCCCCTGACGAGAAAAGACAGAAAGGAAAAGAAGAAAAGAAAAGAAAAGGCAGAAACGAAAAGGGGGAAGAAAGCGATCCATCTGGACCATCTTTGTCGTCTCTCATCTCTCGATCTGGACTGTAAGCTCTCTCTCTCTCTCTCTCTCTCTCTCTCTCTCTCTCTCTCTCTCTCTCTCTCTCATCTTGTTGTGTGCCTGTGTAGCATATACATACATATATCTATGCACGCGCGCGCGCGCGCACACACATATATATATACACACACACAACGCTGTATAGATATTAGCTAGTAGCTACTGTTGTCGTCTGATAATTTTTTTTTTTTTTTTATAACAGTAAACAGTATATTGAATCCGAATGGATTCTGCTTCTGCTTCTGCTTCTCGTAGTAGCTTTTGACTTTTGATGATGTTAAATGAACTCTCTTTTTTGCTTGGCATGTGAATGGTGAACTTGTGTAATGGATAACTTTAGTCGCCAATGGATTATTATTTTTATTTATTTTTATATTCAACGTATCCCCAACCTATCGTATCCTACTTTTTGGAAAAATCCCGTATCCGTATCATATCGTATCCGTATCTCGTATCTGTGCTACTTAGAGCAGCCCTATAAACCCCGTTACAGTAGTCATCACCCGCAGGACTGCCCTAGGGCTCCCACAGCAATCCAACAATGGGGCGATGCTCACTAGTCGTCAGGAAAATGCTCTGGAACAGAAAAAGAGGATCTATAGTTCGAAGACGGACGATTCTAAGCCGTCGGACGATGGCCAAGCGAGGAAGAAAAAAAGTAGCAATCATTTGTCCGATGTGTGTTTCATAAAGACAAGAAGAAATACGGAGAGAAAGTCCAACACAAATCACAAAAGAGTATCTATGCCCAACATCTGAACAGTAAAGAGAATATTGTCCAAATTGCAAATTAAAAATGTCAGGTTTGTTGGTTGGCATACCTTTAGTGTGCCCTACAAATTCCCTCACTGGTGAAATTATATTACGCATATCCCAGAGCTGCAAAGAAATTTCAACGTGAATTTCCTTATCAACTATTCTAAGAGTAACGTAAACTAGTCCTACAGCTACAAGTCAAAACAATAAATAAACAGTCATTACTCTCAAAGAAGGTGAACTGTCATCGTCTGAAGCGACAATAAGCTGTGTGGCCACATCTGGATGCCACTGCAAAACAGAGCACCGCCTTCTATTTGAATCTGTAAAACTGCCAACAGGAAAGTTGTCAGTTATTGAAAAGAGAAATCGTCAATCTGATTTCATTATGTCATGGAAAAGCGCCGAACACACATTGAATTATTGAAAGCCACTCACCTAAGTACTGGCTTTTGCTTCTTCAGGTCCCAAACCACTGCCACAACAGAATATATACTTAATCCCAGATGAAAGTGAAGAACCTAGTGATCAATTCAAGATGGTTACATAGTTTGTTTCTCACCAGTTGTCCCATTGTACGAAGTGGATGCTAATATATGTTGAACCTTGCTGTTCCAAGATAGAAATGAAATTTCACCTTGAGTAGCAGATCCACTACCCTGCAGAAAGGTCTCATATACTGTGTTAGCTGTTATAAGTGGAGCCTGTATGCGGAATCAGAAGAAATCCTAACAAATCCCTCCATCCCATTTTGTTCGGCACCTTCGTATTTTGCGGTGTCCATAATAAATTTCCACTTTCAAAACACAAACTTTTAGTTCTCTGTATCTATCACTTACAAATGGTTACCTTCTACAACCAGGGATAAAGGAGCAATGTTAGACAGTAATCCATTAAATGCACCTCCCGTTAAAAAGTTGAAAATTCCAAAAGGGATTGTGGAACAGAGGGGTTATTCATTTATACACTGAGACCATTATTTCAAAACTTAGACGCCTTCTATAGTAGAATAAAACAGATACAACAGCGCAAGTAATAGCTATTAACTATTTAAAAATAGAAGCTAAACCACGAAAACAACAAAAATCGCACGACAGCA
The DNA here is from genome assembly GCA_019656835.1 of Rhododendron ovatum. Taxonomy (NCBI): domain Eukaryota; kingdom Viridiplantae; phylum Streptophyta; class Magnoliopsida; order Ericales; family Ericaceae; genus Rhododendron; species Rhododendron ovatum. The sequence goes on along the minus strand of CM033794.1, from coordinate 9,184,491 downwards.
AAAAAATTACTGAAACCCTATTTGATATAAGAGTCAGGACCCATCCCTCACACATTCACCGTGACACTGGTAAAGGCTTGGATTCAACGGTTCAACCAGCTATAAGAGCCAAAACAATGCCCTAGAAATAGGAAAATAAAAGAACCACAAAATCATCAACTTTAAAGTTTTATAACTAAACCAACCTAGAAATAGGAAAATAAAAGAACCACAAAATCATCAACTAAAGTGCATGGGTTCGCATTACTTATAGAGTGTATCCGAGAACTGTGCCAAATTTCGACTCTTCATTCTTACCTCCCAATGATCAAGGGTTTTCTAGAAAAATATGGCAGTGATAGATAGGAAACTTGAAGCCAATCGTTTCTTTATTAATATGGTACAAAAGCTTGCATCATGATTAGTACATGCAAAAACAAACTCCTACAATTGTTTATTTGGTAAATATTCGAAAAACATGAAGTGTAACTTCATGTGCGATATAACCAGAACATGGTTGCACACCTTAAGAGGAGGAAAATGGGTAGGTTCTGCCGGATGAGCTATATCCCATATACAGATTTCACCTTCATCGGCTCCAGAAGCAAGATGATTAGGCATAAGAGCATTAAATTCCAAACCCCGAACCTAACAAAATAAAAAATACCACGTGAGAGCAACCAATCGTTATATCATCAAATGTCTGAGTTACTAAGTATAAGTCAGAACACGCAAAATGGTCAAACTTACAGGTCCTCTATGCTTTGAAAGTTGTGACAAAAGAGCAGTTTCAGTTGCCTCAGAGCTGAAGGGGAACAAAAGTAGATCAGGTGTGAACAGAAGATTATTTCCTCCAAGAAGAAAAAAAAATCACCTACTGTACAAAGATTGAATATCCATTTCAAATTTTTCCCAAAGAATTAGGCGCCATTAATTAAAAGTTATAGAGTCCAAAAGGATTCTGAATTGCAATGTCACGCTCCAAGTGGTTTTCTTGATCATGGTAAAACCTTGAGTTGGTTTAACTAAAAACAAAACAGACTTTTTTTCTTTTGGAGTTGAAAGAAGTTCATATACGACGACAAAAAGACTTGTCTTTTGGGGAAAGACATTCTTTTAGTGTCTTTTTTCTGATCTTTAGTGAACGATGTGGTGTAAAAATTATACACTAACCTAGCAAAAATTAAGAGAAAACAACCAAAAAGACCGTGCCAAAAAGTTAGCCCAAAGGAGGCCCAAGTCCTAAGTCTTTCTTTCATCTGGCAATCAATATGCCATACACACCTAGGTTGCCAAGAAAACAAAGGATGACAGCACAAACAGAAAGTACAAATCTAAATCCGATTCAAATATATCCTAATAGAGGCAGCAGCAAAGTACATAAGGCAATGGTCGAGAGGTGAACATAAGAGTAAGACTGATAAATTTAGTAAAAATGAGTTTTCTCAATAGACGGAACAGCATATCCAGATCCCTCCAACAAAATAGGTGAAGGAGAAAGAAATCACTATAAACAACACCCTGTACTTAGCAAAGTGCGGATACCTATACCTCTCATCGGTTTTTTTATTGCAACCTTCAAAATAGGTCTAAACTCTAACCAAATGAAAATGCATGTGGGAAGGATCACATCTAGAGCATCCAGTAGACATTAATAGTTTAATACAATATACATAATTTCCAAAAAATAATAAAAATCATACTTCCATTTTCCTATAAGGCCCTGTTTGACGTTTGCCTGAAAACCAAGATTATAACCTTTCCTGCATTTTGAAACTTTTGAATTTAGGATTAATATCCTCCTAATAATAGATCAAGCAAAATGCAGGAATATCTGGTGCAGTTAGGTAATAATAATCCCCACAATATTTGTCAGCTTGGATTACTCGCCCCGGTATTCATTGTCCTAAGGATTGTCCTTACACTAGTAATCTAGTCAAATAAAGGAAAACTAGAACAACCTTTGATCGAGTGCCACATATACGAACTCAATCAATCCAGTTCATTTATTTGAAACACATTGAACATTGTTTATGAGCCCAACCATAAAAATGTATGTCCTCAACCAAAATCATCAACCACCGTATAATTCAAGCTAATGCATTGTTCTTCCTAAGTTATCGTTCTGGTATTTTCCTCGGTATTATTCACTTTTCGTAATTTTTTTGTAGCTATCATTCGGCTCAACCAGAGAAGTAAGAAAAACATACTAAAAAATCAAATTTGAAAAAAATATTCAAATAGTGCGCATACAGTGCCCATTGGAGACCCATAGCGCATTTGTTGGCTTGAGTTAGTTACCAAAGTCAGGCGCATTTGCGCTCCTAACTCAGGGTTTACAGGACATATCCGCATTCCGCACCAATAAGACACTTGTTTTAAAATTTTACTTTAGTTCGTAAGTTGTAAATTTTTACTTTTTATATCCCTCTCGGTCGATTGTTTCAAGCTTTTTTCGCCTTCAGTGAATTGTTTTGCTCTTTTCGTAGTTTTTGGCTTTTCTATAACCCTCGCGTCCAGA
>CM033794.1:9156891-9181891 GCA_019656835.1 Rhododendron ovatum | reverse complement strand
CGAATGATCAATTCAAAAAATATAACGAATAAAAAATCAGAAAGACCATGAAAAGTACCAAAACAATAATTTAGGAACACGGTGGCCTTAATCACGAACCAAGCTACATAACTCAAATCAGAAAAACACAATTGCGACAAAATCAGTACCGGATTAGAGCAAGAGGATTCCAAATCCCAATGTTCCCGTCGACCATGCCGCCGGCGATGACGCCGAGCGAGTACCCCTCGGATCCCGACGGGGCCTTCCCCCACGACAGCCGGTTGAACCGCTCGGAGCTGACCGACTCGCCGACGACCGGCATCTCGCGATCCTCCGACCGGAAGTCTAGCTCGAAGATCTCAAGGCTCGCCGACGAGCTGAATGAGAGATCCACCGCCCCCGCCATGGTCCCCGCCGCCATGTACGGCGCGTCGGGGGCGAACGCCGCCGACGCCGATCTGTTCACCCCCTTTATGCATGTCATGGTGGAGCCCCGAACTATAGATACAACACAACTGTATGTCTATAAATATAGATGGAAAGATAGATAGATATGGAGAGAGAGAGAGAGAGGGGGGGGGGAGAATGTTGAGTGAGAGTGGAGAGGGATCTAGGGTTGAGTGGAATTGGGAATTGAAGTGAGGTTCGATGGGGAAGGGAAAAACAGATCGGGATAAGTGGTTTCTTTGTGTTGAGAAGATGAGAACTACTGTGAGAGGAGTCGTTCTCTCTCTCTCTCTCTCTCTCTCTCTCTCTCTCTCTCTCTCTCTGTTTTCTGTGTTTCTCGCTCTTCGATCCTCTCTCTCTCTCTCTCTCTCTCTCTCTCTCTCTCCCCTTCTGTTACTTTCTTCTTTCAGTTGTTTTGGTTTCGGATTTTGTTTTTGGGTGGATTGTGTTGGCGGGTTGGGCTGGTATTGGGATTCATTGCTGGGCGGCCCAATGGGGTTAGGCGGGTTTTCCATTTGGGCTTATGCAATGTTACCACCTGGTTTATATCACCTGGTTTAGTTCTCATTTTTGAAAGTTATTTTTGATATAATTAGTGGAGAGAGATAGAGAGAAAAAGATATTAAAAAATGTGTAGAAAGAAAAATAAGATGAGATAAGATGAGAATCAAACAAGGTGATTATCTGATGGGTGAGTCTCAAAAAATTATTCAGTGTGGGCACCGCCAAGTAGTGGGTCATTTCTCCCTCACATATTTGTGTGGGATCCCAAGGAAAATTATTCCTTTTAGATAACTTCTGATTGAAAAGTTAGAAGATTATATCAAGTGCTTACACATATCAGCGGATCAGATTATTTGTGTAGAATTCGTAGTGGACTCCACACAGCGATGTACGCCGTGTGTATACCACTCCATCGATATCGACAGTAGGGCTTTTTCTGAACTAATTCTATAATAAGTGCATTTAGATCTAACAGCCCATTTGAATGGAGTACTTTTATGAGAAAAGAAAGGACGTGGTTGTGGTTTCTTACAAAATTAATCATTTGGATTATACATTTTGGTGAGAAAATATAGAGAAAAGTACAAAAATATAATGTTTTGACTGGCTATTTCTCATTCTCACCCAATCTCGCAAAAAAATGTGAGATTTGAAGAGGAGTAACTCCTTTTTCTTTTCTCCTCTTTTCTCACCATCCAAAGAGGGTGTAAGCGAAGACTGCAAATAAAGTTTACCACTCCCTCTGTTCGATTTGGACATTTAATAGTTCTTTTAGAAAATTAATACTCCCTCCGTCCCAAATTGGATGACAATTTTTGAAATTTGTGCCATTTTGTATTGCTTATATCTTTCAATCTATAATGTTTTTCACGAATTTGAAAACTTTGTATAATAGAACTAATCGAGAACTATCAAACAAGATTCATATTGCATACTTTTTGAGATTCATATTGAAAGATATAAGGAATTGAAATTGGCACAGATTTCAAAAATTGTCATCCAATTTGGGACGGAGGGAGTACCACTTTTTAAATGATTATATTATGTAATTGATAACATTTTAAGTGATTTTGAAAATGTTATTTTATAAAACTAATCAAGATTTACCAAATAAGATTTATTTTTATAGTTTTTGTTTAAAATAAATACAATAAGTAGTACTGTATTAAGGCCACGTTTCGGAACTAAAAAAAATGTTTATTTTTTAAGAAGGCAATTTCAAACTAAAAAATTATCGGTTTATTGAAATCTAAAAATATGCAATATAGATCTTGTTTGAAAGATCTCGATGAGATCTTTTATACGATAAAAAAAATTAATATATTATTTTTTATTTATATTATTTTTGAGTTTAAAAATAAAAAATAAACTGTTTATTTTTTAAAAAAGATTTTTAAAACGGAGCCTAAATAAGAACTGAGGGATAGAAAACAAGAATTGAGGACGGCAGTGAGATTTTTAAGGAGGAGGGAGAAAATATGTAATGTGACGGCAACTCAGAACCACAACTGACACAGAAAACACACACTTGCATCAGATCACTTCACTTCCACTCCTCCGCTTCCCAACCAAACCGACCCCAAACCGAAAACACTCCAACGGAACCACCAAACGCCACCGCCAGCTGCTACCCACCAAAACCAACACCTGCTACCCCCACCGCCTCCGACTCAACCACCCCTCGATCGCCGCCCAACTAACCATGTACAGGGACGTGTCGGCGTGCAACACCTACAACTACGGCGACGCCCTCTACTGGGACGCCCGTTACATCCAGGAGGGCGGTTCCTTCGACTGGTACCAGCGTTACTCCGCTCTCCGCCCTTTCGCTCGCAAGTACATCCCCACGTCCTCCCGCGTCCTCATGGTCGGCTGTGGCAATGCCGGTAATATCCTCCACCCTAATCTCTGCCCTTCGTTTTTATTATGCTTCTGTTTCAGTCCGGTTGTTCGCTCCATCTCCGAATTTAAGGGTTTTTTCGCTGCAGTTGGTGTAACCCTTATTTATTTATTTTTATTAAAGAATTCAACATGAAATTGGGTTTTTAGGGAATTGGGGGAACGAAAGGAAAAGATAAGCGAAAAAGTTTGAATTTTTTCCGATGTTTGTTAGTAGTTTCACTGGATTCTGCTTCAGGGTGCTGTTGATTATCAACAGTAATCAACAGCACCCTTGCTTATGCTGCAGTTGGTGTAACCCTTGCTTATCTTTTTTATTACTAATGTTTAGCATCTAATTGGGCTTCGAGGGAATTGGGGAAATGAAAGGAAAAGATTTTTTATTTTTTTTGGATGGACGTTAGTTTGGTGGTAGTTTCACTGAATTCTGATTCTGGGTGCTGTTGATTTCACTGAATCGAATGCTTTACTTTCCAACTTTCTGTTTCAGTAACTAAACTCATTTTGATGGTTTTACAGAAGTTGCGCAATTTGCACTGTAGTTGGTGTAGCCCTTGTTTTTTTGATTAATGAATTTAAAATGCAATTGGAAGGAAAAGATTAGTTAAAGTTTAGATTTTTTCCCCCTGATGTTAGCTGATTTCATTGGATTCTGATTCTGGGTGCTGTTGATTTCAATTTTCAAGCAAATCATGGGTACTTTTGGAAGGGAAAGAAAAGAAATTTGAACTCACTGACAGTTCTGTTGTTGAATCGAATTGAATGCTCGACATTCCAACTGTCTGTTGCAGTGTTTTTTTTTTAGTTCATTCCCATTGTTTCTGTAACCAGAGCGAGCATTTGGGGGGTTTTACCTGTTTTCCCTCTCTTCCTTGACTGATTGAAAGTAGCTTGATTTTCAGTTTTTTGTTGTATCATGAATGAGTAATACCAGACAGTGAGAATGAAATAATTCTACAACAGTAAGAAAAACAGACCCATCAATTGTAGGCGTGAGGGCTGCAAATGAACCGAGCTGTTTGCGAGCAGCTAGAGGAAGCTCGATAACAGCTCATTCGAGCTTGGCACGCTAAGCTCAAGCTGCAATATTGAGCTCGTTTAATAAACAAGCCAAGCCTGAGTTGTTATAAGCTCATCTCGAATGAGCTTGGGAGCCATAGTGAATACCAGTAATACTTGTAATTATTCATATTCACAACTTTATCAAAGATATCTATTCTTAAATAATTGGCAAGGGTCACCTCGATGTGTGACATCACACAGCAAATAGGCGAGGCGTGGAAGGCTTTATAGGAAAGCATTTTTGCCCAGCAGCTTCTTCTCTCGGATGTGGGACAAGTGCAATGCGCAAAGGAAACCCTCCAATATTCAGTCCCACATTGGAACTAAAGGGAAATGAAGCCAAAGAAAGCTAGATAAGTAGAAAGCCCAACTGCTCTCACTCACTCTTACCTCTAGATCCACTCCAGTGCTCCTGACCGAGGTACATCAAGCCAAGCTCGAGCCCAATACTTTTAGCTTGTTTCGAGCTTGAGTTGAGCTCGAGCTGGCCCAATTTCTACCGAGCCGACTTTGAGCAATGTGAACCTCAACTCGGCTTGTTTGCAGCCCTAGTAAGCTGACTGAATGCTACAAAATGGTTGATGTATTTTATGTAGAAATAAAAAGAACCGAGTAGTTTTTGATATTTTTTATTGGGCTAATGTTCCTTCTGTTCAATGTAGTGTATCTTAATGGTTAGTAGCAATTTCGTGCTTATTAAAGTTACTGAGTAGTTGTTTCTATTTTTTTAGAGTAATTTTGCTGAACTGACACGTGTTTAAGTGTGTTTTGGAAGTTCATCCAATGGAGAAAAAGACAACTATTTTTGTAAAATGAAACAATCATCTAGAATACTCAACATGGCATCTTGTCTTTCATAATAGTTGCCATGCATTTTCTTAACACTAAGGATGAGGCTTGTTTCTGAGTGATGCATCACCTTATAAACATGTATGTAGCATTTGCAATTTTGCAGCGTCATTGATGTACTTTTTGAGGATCTTTATACTCATTGAGAAACATAGAACTCAAAAAAAAAAAAAAATCTTTGCAGTTATGTCGGAGGACATGGTCAAGGATGGCTATGAAGACATCATGAATATTGATATTTCATCAGTGGCCATTGACATGATGAGAAGGAAGTATGAGCACATTCCGCAGCTGAAATGTATCCTTTAGAGATTCGTTCATGTTAAGATATCATGTTTAGGTTTTTCTGTTAACCAAACAAATGAAAAAAAAGGTTTCCTTATACGAGCCAACAGACTTGCAAATGGATGTTAAGGATATGAGCTTCTTCCCAGATGAATCATTTGATGCTGTTGTTGATAAAGGTATGCTGGAGTCTCTTCATTACTCGCTTTGTCAAATTTTGCAAATTCTTGTGTGCAAGGGGTTGACAATACTTTGTTGTTTCTTATTTGCATGCATTGTCCCGGGTTATCCATTCTAGGAACTCTCGATTCATTGATGGTAAGTAGTGTGTTCCAGTTGTTTCTCTTGAAATCTCCTAAAAATTGTTTGTGTTCTAAAGTTTTATGCATGCATGTTATTTTCAAGTGTGGTGCCAGTGCTCCAATTAGTGCTGCTCAAATGCTGGGGGAAGTTAGCAGGTAATTTGCTTTATGAGCGTTAAAGATATTTGTTGATTGCAATATGCTGTATAGAATAACTTGTCCATGTTGATCGCGATAATTGTTTTGATGGCATGTATTCATTAAAATCAATTACTTTCTGCTCGTAGGCTTCTTAAACCTGGAGGGATCTATATGTTGGTAATTATAAATTGAATGCGAAAACTTCTACCTTTCATAATTTTATGCCTTCATCCTACAAGCCAAGATTTTTTGTCTTCAAATTGTGATTTGCAGATAACTTATGGTGATCCAACAGTGAGGATTCCTCATCTGAGCCGACCAGTATACAATTGGAAAACTGAACTGTACATCATACGTGAGTTATACTCCTTTCTTGTGTCTTTCTCCATTTACTTTCAGGTACCTTATGTTCTTTTAATTCGTCAGGAATTGGTTTGTGCTTAGATTTTTGTTTTGTGATATTTCTTAGAATGTTGCGATTGAACATAAGTGAGACACTGCTCCTAAGTACTGGATTATTGTATTGATCCACTGCCCTTCTACCAATTGGTTGAGTTGCATCATTCATAAGATTTTAGTTGTTTGGCCTTTACACCTACTCTAATGCATTTACTCTTGCCATTCTTGAATTGCCTTAAATTAATCAGCCTGAATTTGGGGAGGGACAGAGAGAAAGGTTTTCTGAAGGTTTTGTGGTGCTATTTGTTCCTCTGCTTCCTCTCTAGTGTGAGGAATGGAGAAAGTGGAATTAGAATGATTAGGCTCATAAGTGGCGGAGGGATCAGTAATCCCATTGATAGGTAGCATACTTTTGTATATGAAGAGCATGTACATCTCTTATCAACATTACGAAAAAAGGAATATGAAGAGCCTATGCATGGCCCTATTGAATGCCTTATTAGATGTTTGGGACTAATCACTGGAGGGATCTTATCTATGTAGATCAGCTTCCTGATATTCATCGTTGTCAGGCTTGAGTTACCTTGAAAATATTATTGAGAACAGATAATCTGTATCAAAGGTAATAAAGTGAACATAAATAATTGGTTATGATGCATGAACATATACCTGAGTTAACATACACTATTAGGCTGCAGTATTTGCTCTTTTAAATTATGCCTACATTAAGCCCATGAACCCTCAATGCTCAGGCAATAAAATAATCTATGCACCTTTTCACTGCCTTTGAATATTCAGTTTATTGCTCTATCTAGATCACATAGTGACTTGTTTCCTAGGGGCCAGGAGTTTGGTTCGTGTCCTATCTAGTCCTCTCAGTGGCATGGCAGAGTGGGAGTAAAGGAGTGCAAAAATAATGAAAATACAACCAATGAGTAACCAAAATCATGGAATAACTGAAATTCCTTTACACTCCTAACTTAAAATAATCCAATAGCTGTCTAGAGATTATACTCCATGCATGCGTCTTCTCCGCCCTATCACCTAGTACACTGCCTTGGCGACCTAAAAAGCTGTTTTATGCTCATTGTATCTTCTGTTGGAGCTTGGCTCCCGATCATCGTCCTGGTGACAATCTATTGTGATGTGGCAATTATGAGAGTAGAAAATGACATTTACGTGAAGCATGCCTTGGTCATTGTATAAACATGTATAGGGTGAGTTCAAGCCTGAGTTCTGTCATTTTGTAAGATTGTATTTTGGTCGCAAGTATGCTACATTTTGGGTGTGGCACAGACAAATTACAAAATTACTGTGAGCCTTGGTGGTTTATTAAAGTATGGAGGGAGGGGGGTTTAAACCTACAAACAACCACTCACACTGCCACCACCAGTCACTCCACTACCTTCAGTTTAAACCTACAAACAACCACTCACACTGCCACCACCAGCACTATATTCGTCACTGAGAGAAAACTGTCATCACAATCACAACCCCTCTTTCTTCTCAATCACTCTGTGAAACCCTAGTGCTCCTTCCAATGCGGTTCAAGAACAAGAGGCTTCCCAATTTGCTGCCCAGAATTACTCCTACTTGGGTACTTGAAAGAATTACTCCTTTCACCTCCTTCCTGTCATAAGTAGCACTTATGCTTCCAGTGGACGATCACATATTAAATGCAAATGGTAGTGCCCTAAATTGGAACTCCAGAAAGTTGGAACTTGAAACTACAACAAATCAAACAGCATGGAGTAGCATGAGGGGAGGAGAAAATCCCTATAAATTGCACCTTCTTTAAAGTCCCAACTGTCTTCTAGTTCTTTTGAGAAGCATAGTGCATCGATACTACCCTGCTAGATACTGACACGCAGATATTTATGAATGCACGTTAAAACTTGACAAAGTACAAATTAGCTTTATATTGGAGGCAGCATTTTTCTACTTGTCATTGAGCAAGTTGACTCAAAAACATATATATTCTCTACAATGAACATCATCAAATATGGATGAACTTGACACAGGAGTGTTATGGACTTGAGGTTGTGTCATTTCGCTATATGTTTGTGCATGTCGAAAAGTAAATTTTTTTGTAAGGTTTTGGGATGCTATGCCATCCTGGCCTTCTAAAACTTGTGTACAGATCGTAGTGATACTTCTGTACTCAAAAAATTTACTGTACCTATCGTAGGGAATGTGCTTTACTATAGGGTGTACACTCACTCTATCCTTTTGTTTTGCAGCTAGGCCAGGGTTTCAGAGGCCAGCTGGTTCTACCTCCGCGAAATCATACTTGGAACCAGTTCCCACCACTGAAAAGGGTCTACTTCCAGCGGGATTCATTATGGAAGATCCAGATTCTCACTTTGTTTATGTATGTCGCAAGATGGATGAAACAACAGATTTAATTCACGTGCCCTCCTACCCTTTGACAGCCGATGCGTTATAACCTATTTGCTCGAGTGGGGGTCAGTTTCTTTGCTCTCAAGCTTCGATCTTCCAAAGTGACCCTTCACGTGATTATAACCGGTTGTACAATGCGACTAGTTGGTAGTTAGGTGTCCGTGGAGTTATGTGTGGTCGGAAAAGAGGTTTTTGAGGGTTTTAATCATGATGTTTTGTTAGATAGGCTAGATATTGGAAAGAGGACTGCTATATACCACAGATTCTTATCACCCTTTTATTTCACTTCATACGTGACAGGATACAATTTGCTTTAATAAACTGAGCGGTGAAATAAGACGGCGATAAAAATCTAGTGACAGTGTAGCGTTTCTCATTTCAAAATGAACTGGAGCAACGAATAAATGCTTCCGGACAGCAAATTACCAGACGTAAGTGTCTTCGTCGAATCCTGTTGTCTGTATCAGTAGAATTGTGTCAATTGTTTCGAAACCATGAGTTGTAATGTATTTCATGTACGTGTGACCCTGAAGGGATTTTCCTATTTAATAAGTAAAAGTTTTCTAGTAATTATATTTCGCCATATTAAAATGCTAACCCATTGAACTTTGCCATGACTTTGAACGTCGGATTTACAGGTTCCAACTCAATGTTTTCAGTAGTTTTGCCATTAATAATAGAATTAATATTTTTGAGTATTTACTATTTTTGGGGATCATTTACAACTTCGGCCCAAAAAATTTGGCTTGAATTGTGTAAAATTTGAAGGCCAAAGAGATTTGACTTATCTGTAACCATTCAGTGAGTTGGTTTTAGTTTAAACCTAATAAATAAATTTCGGTTAAAAGAGATTAGGCGTATTGGAATTCTATACCCAAATATATATATATATATATATATATATATATATATATATATATGCAGCTCTAACCTTACTAAATCAAATCATTCAAAAAAAAAAGCCTCATACTTTTGCACTTCTGGAAACTTAAGACGTGAAATTGAAGCATTTATAATTGTAATAGACGATTTTGTACATTACAGTACCTCTTAAAATAGTACTACTTCTGTCCCCACCCCCTCAAAAATAAAAATAAAAAATCAATCAGCAAAGTGAGTGCTTAATAATGTATTTTTGATGAAAAAATTCAAACTTTTTGCCGCTAGTTACTCAATATCAGAAAAAAGATTGAATTTTCCATCGTAAAAAATTGTTGTAAGTTCCTGTTTTGTGAGCATGACAATTTTTTGGGACGGACTGAGCGCGTCGTGACACAGAGTATAAAGTAAATTACTTTTTGTACTTGTTTGATGACTACCAAGCATGAGAATCTTTAGGACGGGCTTGGACCAGGGGTTTGGTAAAAACTAATTGGTGAGGAAAAAAAAAACTTAGCAGAAATGAAACATTAAATATGTGAATAAATCTCCTCCCAAATACTTGATCCAAACACGGTCTTAATATTTTGAGGAAATTGCATCATTTACTTCACACTTCCCATAGAAGATGGTTGTTATAAGTTTATCAAACCAAAAAAAGGAGCAAACAAAAATAAAAGTCCAATAAAGGAAGATGATGCCCTAAATATTATAGGTCCAAGTAAAAGCAATAAATGCAGAAAAATAAATACTCAAAGCAGTCAAATAACAAACATGGAAAAAGAGTTGGTAATCCTCCAAAAACTGAAAAGAGTCCTACCTACCTCCCAAAAGGGGAACAAGAAATGAAGAAAATGGGAAAACAAAAATGCCCACCACCCTTTGCTAAATATGGGAAGCAAAATTTACAAAATCCTTCCAAAATTTTAAAATTACGGAGGTGAATCCCACAACTATTCATTTAAGTAACATAAACGTCCAAATATGGGTAATGAGAAAAACAAGAAAAGTCTTTTGCAATTTTCTTTCAAGTGACCCAAATATTATATTTATGTTATTGTGTATTATAGCTAATTTTTTAGCCCGATTGGTTGGTAGATTTGCTTCCCGCCCAATTAATCAGAGTTCGATTCTTGAGGTCAAGCCGCAATAAAAAAATTTTCAGTGAATCCCCTAGTCCCAACATAGATGATCAATCTTTGACACGACACTCCTGAAAATAAATTTAAAAAAAAGCCAAAATTTTGGATTATTTTATACTTACTCCAAAATATACTGGCATCCAAACATAGCATAACGAGTAGTAAATGTTACAGCTAAATGGAGCAAACCAAAAGAAAGATCCAATTAAAGATGATGCATAAATAGGGAAACCCCCTAAATAATAGGTCCAATAAATGCATAAAATGCCTACTTAAAGTGGTCAAAATTAACAAAAATGGAAAAGGAGTTGGTAAGCCTCCAAAAACTGAAAAAGAGTCCATACCCCTTCCTAAAACAGCAGCAACAAAGCGAAATTACAGAAACACCCATGAGCCTCCGGTAAATATGGGAAGCCCTAAAACAAATGGAGTGCAAAATTGGAAAGGACATGCAAGTATAAATGGGCTGTATTTCCTCTGCAGTTGTAAGTTCAACGGCACGGTGCAATTTCAAAGCATGAATGCTAATTTTGGACCTACCTTCATTATTTGAACCATTTTTCATGTAACTCATCAACCAAAACAATGACACAAATATAATTCAGTATCTTTTACAAAATAGTTAGGCTATGTACTGTGTTTTTTTCTTAAAAAATATGTGTTCCAATTTTACTTCTACTAATGTTTGATCTAAATGTTTGATAGACGAATCAAGTTCATCGAGCTCGAGCTTGTTTTCGAACGTTTAAGATTAATTTGTTACTTAAACTAGTAACAAATTTGAACATTTTTTTGGAACTCACTAATAAGCTTTCAATCTTATTTCAAACAATTTACTACTCAGCTCGTTCGACTTATGATATAAATAATTCAAGCAACTCGAAATCGGTTCCATAAAATCTCTTTTGAGATTGATTTATCTCATAAACAAGATAAGTTTAAACCTTTTTTAAAAATTCTTTAAGTTTTGTGAACAAATACCTTGTCGGCTCCGACTCGTTCAATAATTTTTTTTTTTTTTTGTACTTATTCAGTTTGTTTATTACCCCTTTATGATCATTAAAATTTCTTTCTGAATAGTAATTTTCTCAACAAACATTACAAGAAGAAGAATGACTGATCATCAAAGTGAGCTCGGAACGAAGCCACACCACTAATTAAAACCGGACGCTGCAGTTGGAATTCCCAAACGGGAGAGGGATAGGGAGGAGAAAGCGGGACCCACGCCGACCCGTTTCAGCGAGAAACGAAGTCCAAATGTGGGAAAAGAGTCGTGCAGTGGCATAGAAATAGAAATTGCCATGCAAGCTTGCCGTTTCCAGACTTTCGCCATTTGGGGTAAATCTACCCCTCACGCCTCTTTACCTTCTCTCCCCCTTCCCTCCTCTATATATAGCAATCCCTTTCCCAACTTTGGCATATCCATCAATATACGTACATACCCCATTTACACACAGGCATTTATAGATACAGAGAGAGGAGAGAAGAGAAGAGAGAGAAGAGAGGAGTGAGAGGGCGATAGATTTGTTGTGGGTTTTTGATCAGTCAATTGGGTTTCTGGGTTTTGGGGGAAAACAAAAAAATGGGGAGAGGGAAGATTGAGATCAAGAAAATCGAGAATGCGAACACAAGGCAAGTCACATTCTCGAAGAGGCGCGTTGGGTTGCTGAAGAAGGCCAAGGAGCTCGCGATCCTCTGCGACGCAGAAGTTGCCGTCATCGTCTTCTCGAGTACTGGGAAGCTTTTCGAGTTTTCCAGTGCTGGGTATGTGTTGTTAATTTCCGGAGTCCTTGTTTTTCTGTTTTTTTGGTTCTGATTTATACTTGCACGACTTGGTGTGTTCTTGTGGATGGGCTGAAAGTCTTTTTCTTTTCTTGTTGATAGACCTTGTGCAAGTGATTTTTGTCGATAGAAGTAATTTGAAGAGTGATTAAGGCTGTTCATGCTTTTGCATGTGTCTGTTGATCACTTGATTGTCCGGAAATACGTTATTTGAAGTTTTTTTCGTATGTCCATGGTTTAAAAGCAATAGAAGGGGAAAATGTACACACTTGCATGCCGTTGTTGATGAATGGCTTTTCCAAATTTCGAGTCTTTCGGCGATTTTTCGGTGTCTAATTATATACTCAGTAACTTCCTTTGTGGAGTTTTATCAGGATTTATGGAATGAACAGAGTTTCCTAAAGGTTCGGTTTTTGAGGTGTTTGTAACTTAATCGTTCTGATCTTGTTGCTCAGTACTCCCTTCATTAAAGGGATGGAATCACTCTTAATCTGGTTTTACGCTAGATGTGTGGGTCGAAAGAATTGTGAGTTACTGTTATATATGAACAGGAGATTTCATAGAAACAACTTTTTGCCATAATGATCCTTGAGTAATTGTTTGCTTAAGCTATTCAGATTTCCAGTTAATACAGAGAAATTCCTACTGAGAAATTTGTGTTTCATTATAGAAACTGCGTAATAAACTGCGAAAGAATGTTGGGTAGTTTATCCCAACAAGTTCTCTATTTGACCCGAAATGGCCCAAACAGAAATCTTGTTTATTCCGAGAGAACTATCGATTGAGAGTTGGAACACCCTACTTTATGCTTCTGTGCAAAGAGGCGGCGGAATGGAGAATCATGTCCTTAGTCATTTGTAGATAGGGTGAGAAGATATACTGAAACTATATAAGTGACACAGTTTCGACGAGAAGCAAGTTCCTTATGTTTGCTGGTGAAGCAAAGTGTCTTCCTCCTCCATCTATGGCCTACGAAGTGTCATTGCTTATTTTGGCAAATCAATTCTCCATTTTTCCCACAGTACCGCACTGATAGCCGAGCACCCAATGCAGACACTTGGATCCTCTAATGGTTATTTTTTTGGGGTGCTATTTGAAGAGAGAGAATTTCATGTCAGCTAGAAAAGAAACATTTCTAATAGCGAAGAGAGAAATTTCTTATTTTTCCTTAATTCCAATTGATCTCAAGTTAACTGAAAGTGAATGTTTGATATCAGGATATTCATGTACATAGGAGTTAAGTGTTTAGGATATGTTCTCGTAACCATTCCAAACTTTTGGACATGTACCAATATTTTGAGATCTAAGTTTAGGAAGGTCTTATAGTAGCAGAGCAATTACACATTCAGATAGAATGCAAAACTAGTAGTGGGGAAGGAGACTTGGTTCATTGCTTCTCGTTGCTTGATGTGGCGTATTTTTTTGGATAACCAATTCACTCCTTGGTGGGAGGACTCAAACAGCCAATCAGAAAGTAAGTTTTGGGTTCCATTTAAATCTGATTGTCGGGGTGAGTTGATCATTTGTTTGATTGACATGTGGATAGTGATCTAAGAGAATGTTTGGGGTTAAGAAATCAAACTTTCATTTTCGTCAAGTTTATGCAGTTCTTGTTTAAGTTATCTGAGGTACCTACTCCTGTTTGTCTACTGTGGTTTTGCTGCAGCATGAGGCAAACAATTTCAAGATATAATAAGGGTCTGGATTCATCAGAGTCTGCTTTGGTAGAGAATTCATCAGAGGCAGCTTTAGTAGAGATCAAACCAGAGGTATTACACTTGCATCTTTTCTCATCCCGTACATGATTATCTTTATTTCTCATATATCCGTTAGTACAATGGTATGCACTTTCTTCATTTTCTGTATTTCCAATGTCGCGCTATGATCAAAATAACTACACACTTTTGACGTTCTACAACACACTAGAAATGTAAGCATGACTAAAAAGTCCTAATGTCATAATTTAGAGAGCTCCATTTGACAAATCGCAAGTTTTGGGCTTTAAAGTTCCTGAAATTCAAGCCTAAAGGAGGAGGGACTAGTTTTATCATCAGATCCGAAGTTGAGCTACAAACACATTCGTCTCCATGTTTCTGATTTGTATCCTCTCTGAAGCTAATTCGAACTATAATCGGAAATATATCTACCCTTGTCCAACACTTGTCCAACACTTGTCCTCAAGTGTATGAAGTACTTGTCTGGCACAGAAACACAACATTGCTAGTAACTGTCATGCTTCTTAGGTCAACACCTTAGCAGACCTCTTTGCTCGCGGATCAATCATTGACTCTGGAATAGGACACGAACTTGATCATGAGTCTGTAAAGAATACACCTCAAACCCCAAACATTCAGTGAAAGCTATGTCAACCAAAAATTAAAAAAAATGCATATTTCCATCGTCTTGGTTCATGTTACGTACTTTTGTCTAATTTACTTTTAGTTGATTTTTTTTTAATGTTTAACTGTCATATACCATTTTTGAACTACTCTATTGCGGGTTTAAGTTTCTAATGCCGGCGACTTAAATGAAACAGACACAAGAGTCAAAGGAGGTGGACATTCTGAAAGAGGAAGTTGCAAAGCTCAAGGCAAAGCAAATGTACGTCTTACTAACCTGGCATTATACTTGGATTTCGATGATTTATTTGGAGTTCTGATATCACAGGCAGCTCTTGGGCAAGGATCTTACTGGCATGAGCATGAAAGAACTGCAGCACCTAGAAGAGATACTAAATGGAGGATTATTATCTGTGAAGGAAAGAAGGGTATCAATTTCTCTTTGCCTTGTCAATTTTGTTTTTTGTTGGAGAAAACACGTTTTAGCACTATGCTGATCAGTAGAATAGCTCTAAATACATTATGAACTCCTGTGGAAATTTCGTGCTATTTCAGGAGCAAATACTTGTGGACCAGCTAGAACAATCAAGAGTTCAGGTAACTTTTGCATCATGAAATTTAAAGTTTGCGCACCGAATTTGAAGAATATATGAAACATGTACTTTTGAGCAAACATGAGATTGTAACAACTCATATCCAAGCTTTAGCGAAAAGGATCAACTCGTATAGTTTTTTGGAACTTCAGCGAAAGAATTTAAAATTTCACTGGATGGTTCTTTGTAAGAATAAACTTTCTCTCGTTAGATAGTTCTGTTGCTCCAAGTGATTATTGAACTAATTGTGTATCTGTAGAGATCTACAATATTGTGTTTATCTCACATATAACTGACGGTTGCTCTTACAATTTCAATTTCTACATGATACTAGTACTTGATTTGGTTTCATTTCAGGAGCAGCGGGCTATGCTGGAGAATGAGACTCTACGCAGACAGGCAAGTAGAAATCTCTCTCGACGAATAACTTTCTCTTTACGGGATTTGTTTATAGAATTGGAATTAACATCTGGTATTTCTTGTTTTCTCTTTACATAACATTCCAGGTTCAGGAGCTTCGAGGTTTCCTTCCATCAAGCGAACACTCAGCCCGGACGCCCTACCTTGAACTCTATCCTGAGGAAAGAAGTAATTCCTTTGTTAAACATGGTCCTGGGAGTCCGGACATTGTCCACACTTGTGCCGTTGATCTGCAATTGGGGTAATTTTGTTATTTGTAGTCTTTTTTCCTATGTATATACTAGAAAACCAACTTCCATCATTCCTCTTTGCTAGGTGATGACTGGAAAAAGAGAATCATGGATTGAATTTGAACTGAAAGCATGCCTTTGCCAGTTTCTATTCACATAGCGCCTTTTTCTAGTATTGTTAAAGAAAATTACACCGAGTTTAGTCCTCATTAACCTTTGGCATTATAGGCAAAAAGAGGCTTCCCTCAGGTTTGAACCTATAACCTCAAGGTTAATAGGCCGAGTTCTTGCCACTCAACTAATGCCCCTTGGTCACCTTTCAGCAATATTTACTCTCCATCCCTTTTTGTTAGTCTATTTTGGGCAGTTGTGCACTTTACTTTGAGTTTGATCCACAAATAATCTCTTCTGATAAATTTCTATTTGAAATTGTTTTCAGCAATGAAAAGATCTCAAGTAGTTCTCAGACAAACTATTCAAAACAACATCTGAAATAAAAACAACTATAGACAATTTTTTGAAATGTCCGCAAAGCGAAAATGGATGAACAAAGTAGGACAGATGGAAGTTTCTTTTGGAATCTTTTGCTAGATTTTATTTTTGGATGTAACACTACTTTGTTTTGTTATTGCGCTCAAAGACTTTTTGAAAATTGGTCTCATGTTCTTATTCCTTATTTCTGTGGTAGTCTCATGTGAATGTCGTTACTGCTCAGGCTACCTTCATCCGAAGTTTGTCCCAAGAGGGAGGTTTGTCGCAAGAGGAAGGCACCAGAGAAGGACGATTGTTCCAGCAACACCGGGAGTCAAATGAGCCTACTGTGATCGCGTTATTCCCCGGTTCTCTCCTCTTAGGTGATTTACAACAACTGAATAGCAACAAATGGACTACTTTATTCAAGTTTAGCAGTTTTGGTCCAAGAATCAGTTTAGGCATCCATAGTTACAACCTTTGCTGGCTTCTATGGCACCAAAGGTCAAGCATTGAGTATATAAAGAGAGACTGTATGGTGTGGTGGCTTTAAGGCCAAACTCATGAAATTGCCGATGTAACTGGATATGAAAAAAAATTAGCAGATGCAGTTGGGTTTTATGCATTTTCAAAGCGTTGAGTTAAATTTTTCAACTGAGTAATCAATTAAACACACACACAAAATGATTGATAGTTAGCTACAATCTTTACATTGAAAGAACACAATCAGCACAGAATTCAGTCACCAATATCATTGTTCCATGTCTCGATACGAACCCTAGGCCACACGATCGTGCCTCGAAGTCCATGTATCGGACATGAAGATTTGGAGACAGAGACACCATTAATATACAAACACAAATCATCTGTTGTTGTTACCCTATTCAAATAAATTCTATACACAGTTTATTTTTGGGGGGCAAGTGGTTATATATGCAGTTGTTGCTATGGCTTCATCTGTCGGAGACCGTCAAGCAACTCAATTCTCCCGGCCATAATCTCCGAAAACAAACCATCCGCTCTCGTCCCTATACCATCCAGCAGCTTCTCCATTGCCTCCAATTTCCCTTCCAAATTTTTTCCTGCTTCACCGTAATTTTCTCCCACGGCTACCGCTGCAACAAGATAAACCACACCATCATTCACTTCTCTCACCTCCTTTGCTGCCCCATTCTTCTCCATCGCCGCCATTGCTGAAGTGCTAAGGAACCCTCTGCACAGTTTTTCCATCTCCAAGCACGGTCTTGTATCACCAGATAATCCTAGCAACACAATTCCGCACACCCAATACCCATTTCTCTTCATGACCATCAACGCTTCACCGAAAAGCCATTTCTTATCCCCACAGCAGAGCGTCTTCTCTTCTCCCCCTTCCTTTTCTTCCACTTTTATCTCCTTGTTTAGATTCTTGATCAACCGAACTGCTTTTAACCTCTCCATGGCCGATTCAGGCGAGCCATCAATAAGGCTTAAGGCATGAGAAATCGACATCCGAGCTTGACCAAGATCAGATAGCGATGAGGCAATCCCGTTGAGGAAGTCTAACAACTTCAAGCTGTAATTGAGATACTCTTCAGTGGAAGTGATGTCCCATTTGCTCATGGGATAGTCAATCTCCATCACTAGCTTTGCAAAAGCCCTGTTCAGATTGGACAACAGCTCCAAACATTGGTGAATCCATGACAAGGAAATGAATTCCGAGCCGGGTATCGAATCCAAGCTTAGTTTGTTCATGCAGCTAGATACATGGGACTGAAAGGCTTTTAAAGAAGCCGATAAGTCTTCGGACCGGGCGTGGTCGTGGCGGCGGCGGCGGTGGTGGTTTTCCAGCTTGGAGGAGGGTTTGAGAGAATGAGAAAGCTTTTCTACTAAGAGAACCATGTCAAACAACACAACACAAGAGAGGTTCTGTTCTTCTTTGATGCCCAAAAACAGGAGAGGTTTTGTTGGTTGGTTAGTCTTTTGGGAAAGTACAAAGGCTTGGGCTTTATTATATAGGTTGCTTGGGCTTGTGGACAAATGGCACAAAAGTGTGTGTTTGTGGGAAAACCATCAACTGGTGCAACTTGGAAACCACCTTGGAATCCAATTGGGTATTCAAAACAGAGGACTGTATGGTGGAAGTCAAACGCTCTTATCACTTGGTGATTTTTTTAACTTATCAAGAAATCTCGTTTTGGACACGCATTGGGGAAGATTTGGACCAACCGAGTGCCTTGCTGCTCACGATACCAAGGGAGAACAGGTCCGGTCCAACACTTGTTTTTGAAGATTTTTCAATTAGTTCCTTTATAATTGAATTTTATTTGTTTGATAATCCAGTGTTCGGGTCAATTTTTGTGCACAACCACATACAATTAGCACGGTCCTAAATTTAACGACCAGGCAAACTTACAATAACCCAAATAGTTTGTCGCTAGCCATGGGAATCAAACATGTAAGTAAATGAAGCTCGGAATAAAACGTATTGTATTCGCAAATTGTACATGGTTTGGGTTTGTATCATCATACTTTCTCAAATAATTGATTGTTCAAGTTGACATATTTCTCACGATATTAGTAAATTTTCTACTACCAATTGGGCAATTGACGGGGGGGGAAAAAAAAAAAAAAAACCTTTAGTGCTACCAACTACTACCAAGCACCATTGCTCAGTTTATTTATAATTTTAGCAGAACTCCCAATAGCGTGGCCTAATGGGCTTAGGTGGATCTAACCCAGAGATAAAGTGGAAACTGGGCTTTCTCCGGCCCGTGATGCTTCTGATGGCCGATAGAGGCTACGAAGAACCAGATAGATCATAACCAATTGAATCTTTGCACTCTTCTTCGTTCGAATGTACGTAGATATATACTCGTGTGAGTCGTGTATGTACCCAATTAAGTTAATTGGTGAATGACGAAAATTCTATGAGCCGGGTTGTTTTTTTTTACTTTCGTTCTTTGCTTGATTTACTGGTCATGTCATCGTGTATCCGTCGGGTTTCAGCAATTCAACAATCCTTCACCCAAGGTAGTCAACGAATTTTTCAGCCTCTTTTTTCCTTCAATGTTCCTGGTGTCTTTTCCCCCCTGAACACTGTGAATTCATTTGTTTGATGATATTAATAGTGAACTAATCGAGAGAAGCTTAATAATATCAAACAAATTGTAGAACTATTATCCTATAAATATTTTATGTGGGTTGTAAAAGTTTTACGGAGTAACCAGATACATGATATGTAACTCCTTTGCATATGTAGGCTAATCTAATGCTTATATCGGATCAAACAAACTAACCCCATAAATCTCTAGGCCTAAATTCAGAAAATTAATAAAGTAAGTTCAAAAATATATTCAAAATTGATTATTTCCCTTAAAATCAGATGAGTTAAATTCTGAGTAACTTGTTTTGTTTGATAACCTTAACTCTTGAGTATGTGCTAACATGGAGCTTTCTATTAATTGTTGTAGTGAAATTTGGATAGCAAGGTGCCAAGGTCGAAACATATGTCGACATGGTGTATAGTGCCGGCTCAGAGATACTATTTGAGATCCGAACCGAAAGTCTTAATAGGGAGTCATTTATCTCCGCATTTTTGAACTAAATTTTGCCTTCGCAAAGAGAAAAGGTTATATCCGGATGAACCGGTAACTCAACTTTGTCCAGAAAACCAATAGAGAAACTCCACGTCATCCAAAGGGCAGAAGTTGCAGCAGCATCATGAAAAATACTACTAACGTGTTCTTTTTCAACAATTTGGATGGGTGCAACTCTAACCCTTTGGTTAACTTTTTTTACCCCATGTCAATTTACCAAAAAAAAAAACTCCAAATATTGGAAGTAGCAAAAACTACCCAAAAAAATCCCAATTCAATTTAATTTGTACCTAGCAAAAATCAAATATTAAACCATAAACTGTTCTTTGTACGAAAAACTCATTTTATTTGTTGTGAATGGCGTTGAATATAGGCGGAGAAGAACTAACTCGTTAGGAGGCGAGAGGAGCCGTGTCGATTTTTCAACAACAAAACCCATCCATTAACAAATAAAAACAACAAAAACCGGCTAAGTTCTGATTTTTTGGGCTTTTTAAATTTGTTTTGGCCTTATTCAAATTTTTTTCGATTTTGTTTGTTTTACGACAATTTTTGTTTACCCCTAATGATTTGTCTCAACGATAGGAATCAGAAAAGTTTTTTTTTTTTACTTTTATCCTAATATTTTCTTGTAATATCCAAGATAAAATAATTTTTTGGACTTAATCTTGAACATTTTAAAAAATATTTAGGTAAAAAAATTAAAAGCCGAAAGCGACAGCTTCCTTGCCTTTCCCCGGTAAGCCAGCATCATTTTTTACGTTGGTATGATGTAGAAAAGTCCATTGGTTTGGGACCCAAATGGATGGTTGCTTAAATTCCCCATTCCTCTTCAACGGAAATAGTCAAAACAGTGATTACTTTTGTGCCATCACTCTGTTCCAACTAATCCCGGGAATAATAATCGCAAAAATACAAATATCCAAATTGATTCTCTGCACAGCTGTCGATCGATCATTCTCGTAGACAGAAATGGAGGAGTCCCTCGGTTGAATCCAGGTCATTTAATCATAAATATTGTGAAAAAAGATTTTGATCCTAAAAATAAGAGACTTTATATCGTTGGAAATGGCTTTTCTGGGTCTAGATGCAGTCTAAGTGATCGCAACCGTCGGTTAGCGTTTTTAATGATTTAGATTTGTTTTGATTTTTTAACGGTAAAAATATTCAATATATCTGAATCATTAATTGTTAATATGAATGGTTCAGATTGGACTACAGTCAACCGTAGAGAGGCCGGATCCTTATAGTTTTTGAGACAAGTTTGGTGAGATCACCTGAAAAAAAAGACAGACCAAATTATTAAGAGCAATAATTTGGTGAGCAAATAATTTTACAAATTCAAACATAGAAGTATGTAGAGCAATTCGAAGCACGTAGGCCCCACAAAAAATCCCGACAAAAAATCGAGGATCCACTTGTATTGAATGACTTCAATACATTTGTATCTGAATTTGGCATATCATTGCGTGCACGCAGATTTTTTAGAAGGTACTTACGTCCAGGTACTGACTCACTGAGTAGGAAACATGTACTCCAGTTCCATTCTAAATGAACATGACTTTCCTTCGAAAGATTTTCGGCCCATTTTTTGGGGATAAAACTCCAACATTTACACAGTTTTAGTGTCTAGTTCAGTCTTCTCAGATTTCCACTATCAAAATTCTGAGACTTATAACCGTAAGATTTTTTAACACTTGAACGGCTTCGGCCTGTGGGTTTCTGTTGAAGTCGGCGCTTGGACTCCGGCCATGGCCTTGGCTTTCTCCGTTCGGTTCTCGCGGTGGAGACTCAGATTTGGTAACTGGTTGTCGATGGGGGGTTCAAATAAGGTGAGGTGTTTTGGAGTTAGGGTTTTCTTTTCTTTTTTCGACGATTTTTTCGTCTCCTCTACTGGCTGGTTTTTCCAGTCCGGTTGTGTACCGATTTGGGTCTCCCCTAGATTTGGTGAGGTAGTGGTGGTGGGCAAATAATCTCTCCTTTCGTTTCTTGTTCTGGTTTGGTTTGTGGATGGGTTTCATCGGATAGTCTGCCTAGCGGTTACCGGTCGAGCAGTCCATGGAACCGGAAGGCTGCCTATTTGGTTAATTTCTGTCGGGGGCTGGCCTTGCGCTGACGAAGACGGCTGCAGGTCAGGGGCGAAGGAGGTTTTGGTTTCCGACCGTCGAGCTTCTCTTTTCAGTCGACGAATGTTGGGATTAGATTCTTTTTCGCTTGAGATTTGTTGGTTGTTTTCTGATTACATCTGTTTTCTTTGTTTAATGGTTTGTACTGAGATTTCCTTTCGATTTTCTTTCTGCCTAGTCCCGGACGGGATTTTCATGTCGGCACCTAGTGCTGATTTGCTTTTGCAGGGTGTCTGTTAATCCCAGAGTAGGTAGTTTGGTGCATTCCTGTATTTGCGATGTAATCTTTGCCTTCGGACTTATGAAATGATATTGACATTTACAAAAAAAAAAAAAAAAAAACGGCTTCGGACACTTTCAGAATTGTGTTCTTAGCATTACTACTCATGTGTGAAAACCATAAATATATATAATTATTAAAGGGCCGTCACGGGGCCACGAGCATGGTCCAAACCACTAGGCAGACTAAAGCAAATCTATCATGCTTTCTTTCTGTGTGAGTAATCCGCAGCCAACAACCACCTTCGAATTCCCTTGAAAATGGGGACTCCCCACATTTGCAGTTGCAGTTTCACATCATTGATAGGGACTTCCGATCGAGTAAAGTCCAAGCAGCCGAAAAATATCGATCAACAAAATTCGTGCATACAAAGTTCGTAGTTGGTCCCATTTCTTAGCACAGTACTATTGAATGTGCATTTAAGAGTAATAAAGTCAGAGAGTGACTTCTTCGTTTCTCAACTATTCTCTCGCTCTAAAGACTAGCAGTGATTCCCGGATTAATAAATTGGATGGAGGAATTAAGGCACACGCTCATGCATTAAAATTTAAAAAAAAAAACCATGAGAGAAATTGAATGATCTTTTTTCATTTTTCTTTTATTTTTAATCTACCAATCTATATGTGTTCTAACCAATGAAGCATTGACATCTCTAGAGGTCGACGTATTGCAGTGTCGGACACGGCGGGGACACGTATGTGGCGTGTCCCATAATTTAATTTATGTGTCAAAGCGTATTTTTTGTAAAACAATTTGGGGTCAAATTGTAATTTTTTTTAAAAAAATCAAGGGTCAAACTATAATTTTTCAATAGAGTTATATTGAATTTATGGATGTCTTGTTTTGTTTGAATGATATTGTAACTATGGATTTTTCGTTTTGTCCACATTTTGACATTTAAATTTGAAAAAAAAATTGAAATAAATAATAAATATACACGTAGCGTGTCCCCTGCTGTATCCGTGTCCCCATTTTTTTAGAATTTTCGTGTTCTTGTGTCCGTGTCACTGTCCGTATCCATATCCGTGTCAGTGTCCGTGTATCACAGGTTCTAACCAACTAAATATCAAGCTTATATGACTTGGCAATTTTACATATCGAAATGGGGTTAAGGATAAATGATCCTCCTAATTTTGCCAAAGACTCGAGACCCTAGCCCTCCCAATCTACTAAAGCAATTTAAACATGTGAAGTTTATCCAAACATCCGGTTTCGGGGACTCTTAAAAAAACCTCTAACAAAACCCCCCAAATCTCTCATAGTTTCCGATCAAATTTTGATGATCCGAGCCGTTCAATGTGTTCAGAACATGATTTTATAGGCGCATCATAGAAATTGGCAAAAAAAATAACTGGGAAGGGCTTAATTTGAGCAGTTTTTTATTGAACTGTTCATTAAAGTTCACTAAAAAAATGTTCGGATGAAACCCTTCCCGGTCATTTTTTTGTTGATTTCTCGTGGGTACCCTTAAAATCATGTTCTGATTACATTGAGTGGCTCGAATCATCAAAATTCAATCGGGAACTTGGGGGTTTTTTTTAAAGGTTTTTTTAAGGGTCCCCGGAACCGCTCCGATATATATATAGATATATATATATATATATGTATATGTATGTATGTATGCATGTATGTATCCACATCTCAAATTGGATGAATTTAAGTTGAGAGATATATAGTGAGTACTAATTGTATGATATCTCAAACCTGGAATATACTACAGTATACTTCCCATTTGGGCACATGGCTAGGCTGTTATTAGTGCGCGCATGAATACAAGGGACAAATAGCTGTTTCTTTCATCAAACCAATAGTACTTGATGATAAAAAAAAACAAAAATTCTAACAGCAGGACAATCTGCAGAGAATCACGCAGAGACAAATGTGTTTGGCCCCATTTTGGATCCCGAAAAAATTTAGAAAAATATCAATAAATTTTTGAATATTATTTTATGGGGTCCTGTAAAAAATCAGCTCCAGCGGATATCGGTAAGTATTACTTTTGCATAAGTAAGGGCGAAACTGCTTAGTTTGCCTCTACGAATCCAAAAGTAATACTTACCGATATCCGCTGGAGCCGATTTTTTACAGGGCCCCATAAAATAATATTCAAAAATTTATGGATATTTTTCTAGATTTTTTCAGGATCCAAAATGGGGCCAAACGCGTTTGTCTCTGTAGATTGTCCCTGCTCATAGCAGAGCTGAAAAAAAAATTCCAATAGTTCTTTTTTTTTGGTAATGCAGGATGTCCCAAATTAACTTGTGTGCATCTTGAACTAATCTTTACAGCCCCTACAAATGCCGTTTCACACGCTTATGCATGGGGCTGAGGTGGCCCCAACTTCCAAGAGTTGTTGGCAAATAAACTCAAATCTGAGACCTCAATTAAGATGAACCAACACCTAAGTCCCAAACCAAGAACACTTGCTAATCCCTTAGGGTTGTCCAATAGCACTTGGTTTCATGACACATGTGTGGACATTCTGTTTTTCTTTATTGTTAAATCGATATTTGGAAATCACGACGAGCAATGCTAGAGACACATATGAAGGGCAGTGATGCGTCTAGAACCTTTTGATCGATGCATCGTGCACGTGGACTCTTACACATCAAACGATTCGAAACACACAAATGTGTACAAATCTTTGTTCCTCTGTACGTGTCTATGGCTCTTTTGGATAGTACATAATTGTCTTTTGAACCTCACACCCACTCTTTCCTAAAAACTAATGTTTCCTACATAATCGAAACACTTGAATCGGATAACCAAGTTATTAGATTATTGGGTTTGGGTGCTAGATTCCTCCTATTTCTCTCATCTAAGTTTCAGCCGTTCTCAATTATCATTGTACCCTTTTGAGGAGGGAAGTTATATTGTTGCTATATTTTAT
>CM033794.1:9131791-9156791 GCA_019656835.1 Rhododendron ovatum | reverse complement strand
ACTCCGTATAACACTCAGTTGGTGAATGGGGTGTGGTAAATAATATTGATGACAAAAACTAATCACATGCATGGGACCATGCTCTTGATAGGCAAATTTGGGGGTCAAATTGTAATTTTTTTTTAAAGTCAAGGGTCAAACTATAATTTTTCAATAGAGTTATATTAAACTTAGGGCGCCGCTATTCGCAGCCCTCTATTTACTCCCGTAGCCCACTACATTTCGGTAAATAATTGTTGAAAATCATAAATAACATTTCGGTAAATTGCTGTTGAAAACAAGATTATATTTCGGTAACTACATGTCGAAAATATGTTCAACTTTCGGTAAACAACTGCTGAACATGAATATTCAGTAAACATCTGTTGAAAAAAATATTATATTTCGGTAATTGGAAGCTGAAAATATATTTCAATTTCGGTAACTAACTGTCGAGTATAATTGGAAATTTTTAACGGGCTATGGGAGTAAATAGAGGGCTGCAAATAGCAGCGCCCTAAACTTATGGATGTCTTGTTTTGTTTGAATGGTAACTATGGATTTTTTGTTTTGTCCACATTTTGACATTTAAATTTGGAAAAAATTGAAAAAAAGAAGAAATAAATAAATATACAAGTGGCATGTCCCCCGCTGTACCCGTGTCCTTATTTCTTTAGAATTTCCGTATCCTTGTGTCCGTGTCAGTGTTTGTATCCATATCCGTGTCACTGTCTGTGTATCATAAGTTCTAACCAACTAAATATCAAGCTTATATAACTTGATAATATTTTTACATATCAAAATGGGGTTAAGGATAAATGATGCTCCTAGTTTTGCCAAAGACTCGAGACCTTAGCCCTCCCAATCTACTAAAGCAATTGGAGTTTGCCCATCTATAGTCATTTTCAACCGAGCAGGTCTTTATTTTAGTTAAAATAAGGACTTTCTCATTTCTCTTATTTTCCGTTTGAGTTTCGATGATCAGAGCCGCTCAATGTGTTCAGAACGTGATTTTAAAAGCAGCCGCAAAGGAATCGGCAAAAAAATGACCGGGAAGAGTTTCATCCGAGCAGTTTTTATTTGAACCGTTTGATAAAAAATAAACAAAAACTACTCGGATAAAACCCTTTCCGGTCATTTTTTTGCTGATTTCTTGAGGGTACCCTTAAAATCACGTTTTGAACACATTGAGCGACTCGGATCATCAAAATTCTATCGGAAAATGAAGGTCCGCATTTTATTAAGTTAAGGTCGTTCTTAAGAGAAGGAGACTGTACCCAAATATATATATATCCACATCTCAAATTGGATGAATTTAAGGTGAGAGATACTTCCTCCGTCCCTTATTTAGAGTCCATTATCTCATTTTGGACTGTCCCTTAATAAGTATTCATTTTATAAAATTAGTGAGTAAAATTTGGTACATTATCTATTTTGTCCCTAGAGTAGATTCCATTTTGAAAAGTTAGTGAGTAAAAGTGCAATGATGATGGGTAAGTAGAAAAAGTGGAAGAGAAAGTTGATGTGAAAGATATAATGATGATATTTTTTTAATAAGTTGAAGTTACGAAGCAAAGCACTTAAAAATGGACGGATGGAGTAGTATATAGCGAGTACTAATTGTATGATATCTCAAACCTGGAATATACTACAGTACTTCCCATTTGGGCACATGGCTAGGTTGTTATTAGTGCGCGCATGAATACAAGGGACAAATACCTGTTTCTTTCATCCATCCAATAGTACTTGATGATTAAAAAAAAAAAAAAATCCCATGGTACCTTTTTTTTTTTTTTGTAATGCAAGATGTCCCGAGTTAGCTTGTGTGCACATTGGACAAATCTCTATAGCCCCTACCATAGGTGTTTCACACGCTTACGCATGAGTGAGGTGACCCAAGAGCTGCTGGCATACAAACTCAAATCTGAGACCTTAATTAAGATGGACCAACACCTAAGTCCCAAATCAAGAACACTTGCCAACCCCTTCGGGTTGTCAAATGTGTACGAGTCTTTGTTCCTCTGTACGCGTCTCTAGCTCTTTTGAATAGAACATAATTGTCTTTTGAACCCCACACCCACTCTTTCCTAAAAACTAATGTTTCCTACATAATCGAAACACTTGAATCGGATAACAAAGTTATTAGATTATTGGGTTTGGGTGCTAGATTCCTCC
Organism: Rhododendron ovatum; assembly: GCA_019656835.1. NCBI lineage: Eukaryota > Viridiplantae > Streptophyta > Magnoliopsida > Ericales > Ericaceae > Rhododendron > Rhododendron ovatum. The sequence continues at coordinate 9,154,637 of CM033794.1, read as the reverse complement.
TATTTCTCTCATCTAAGTTTCATCCATTCTCAATTATCATTGTACCCTTTTGAGGAGGGTAGTTATATTGTTACTATATTTTATATAACACTCAAATTCCCTAGATGGTGAATGGGGTGTGATAAATAATATTGATGACAAAAACTAATCACATGCATGGGACCATGTTCTTGGCAGGCAAATTTGCACGTTTATTCTTTTTCTTTTTTATGCAAATCCACACTTTTATGGCAACGGCGAAAATGAGCGAAAAATATTATCTACACAGGAAATTTGTCAAAATTAGTTACCAGAATTATTCAGCAGTTCTTATCAAAAGTATTCAAATTAGTGGCTCGTACTAGCTAGCTAAGGTCAGTGGATCTTTCATAACATTAACCAATGAATACGAGACGCGTTATTCGGTTTCATTCCCACTTTTATTTTAGTTAAAAGTTCTCGCTGTACAAAATTACAGATCACCGTGGAAATTATCGACGTGGCACTGGATGAGGATATAAGCCGTCTAAATATATTCCCCATGCCTAGGTATGAGGATATTATATAGTGCTCCAAGAAAGAGAAATGTGTAATGCCGTACCAACGGTTGGTTAGACTTTTTACATGTGTGATTTAAACATGGAGACCTCTTCCACCAAATTATATATACACAGCTAATTAGATCCAAATTCCTTGGCCCTCTCTCTCTCTCTCTCTCTCAAACGAAAGGGGACCAATGGCAACCAAGGCCTCCGCAGTTCTCTTCTTCTTTCTCGCCATCTCCTTCTTCATACCTCTAACCCATGCCAAGAAACAGACTGAAGCTCTAAGCCAACTCTACAAAGCCAAGTTGAGGAAGAATTCTCCGGTCAACACGGGCCGTTTCGGTCCGATTCAAGATCGAAATGGGCCCAAGGTCCTTCCACAGGAGGGAATGAAGGAGAGAGACAGGATTGACAAATTGCCCGGGCAACCCAATGCAGGGTTTGATCAGTATGGTGGGTACGTCACGGTCAATGAATCAGCTGGTCGCGCTTTCTATTATTACTTTGTTGAAGCACAGAAGGCTAAGCACTATTTGCCTCTTCTTCTTTGGCTTAATGGAGGTAATGTCTCTCATTCTAATATTTCAATGTTGTTTTGATGGTTTTAATGTCATTGCCACTAGGTTAAAAGCAACTTGAGTTCCGGCCTCTCTGGGAAGATGGTGGCATTGATCTTTTTTAAAATTCGTTCAGGCGTAGGTGGTCTGAACACTTTGAGTTATCAAAAAATAAATAGGCTACGAAAAGTGAATGGATGAACAGAATTTCATGGTAGAATTAAGTTAAAGAATGTATGAGTCGAGCTTGACTCAATTAGTATTTGAGAATTTGAACTCGGCATGAGTACCGAACGAGCTTCTATAAACAAGTCGATCCCATATACACGAGTCGGGCTTATCTGCTTGAGGTAAGCTAAACACAAGCTCACTAAACGTGCAAAAAAATTCTGTTAGAGCTCGGTTAATTTATTAAACAAGCTAAAATTCTGTTCGAACTTGACTCGTTTAGTGAAAGAATCGAGCCAAACTAGCCCTTGAGCCCCCGTACAAGTAAGTGTATGGACTTCACAGAAATGTGTGATTATAAAGTGATCGGGAATACCACATGGCGGTACCCCCGGACTACTTAATAATTACTCTTACTCATGCATGCTAGTATTAATTGCGCGAGGCATGGGATTCAAATCCCCCCTTCCCTGGTTCTCGCAGTGCATGTTGTTACATTCTGTTTTCTATGCACGGATATAGTAATATTGCAGAATATGCTTTTTAAGAAGTTATTTTTAAAATCATAACACCTTTAAGTATTCTAAAAAGCGGTTTTCAAGAAATGGTTTTCTTTTTTTGTATTTTCCTAAATAATCTATCTTCCCCCCAAAATTCCTCTGGAATAACTTCTCAAATCAGCCGATCAAATTTCTGAATTTGAGTTCGAAAATCGATCCTGAAAAGTAGCAAACGACGGGGATTTCACGATATAACAAAGCAATGTCGTATATATGACTCTGTTTTCATGATACACAAATAATTATACTTTTCATCTAAAAACGAGAAAACGCGAACAACAAACACATAATACAATTGGGTAAATCTAAAATGCTGAACAGAATCAGGACCACTGTCCAACCTAATCCGTTTTTTTTAGTAAGTTTTACCTAATCAACACAGCTGGCTTAACTCGTGCATACATACCCAGTTAATAGCCATTAGCCAACCCCAGAATTGATTGGGCCAGACCGGAAAGATTGCAACAGTTGTAACATAAACACAGCCCGAAAACAAAATTCATTCGCGTGAGACTCCGAAATGGGCTCCACAATTAGTCAGTACCCCATCAGTAGGCACCCGTCAGTCCCTGTAGAAGGGCTCTTCATAAATATATAACACCACGTGATCATGGTTCTTACAAAAACCCAAACATCGAATTTTTTTGTTAAGTGCGACAATAGCAAGCATAAATAAATATAGTCAGTACAGTTAATATAATAGTCCAAAGTATTGGGTGGTTAAAATTGTTTCCCCCGGTACGTTAAAGAATGCCACTTTTCTCGAAAATAAAATAAAATGGGCACAGAAAGGTCCTGTTTTAGTGCACGACGTTGATACATTTGGCAAAAAAAAAAAAATGGTCTCTGCAGTTGAACGGTGGGATTGGGTTTCAAAGATTAGTCGAGGTGCGCATATACTGGCTCGGTCGCCTGAATTATTAAATAAAAACGTTCGGTAAGATCCAGTAGGTGCGCGTATGAAATTTACTATTTGGGTTTTATTGCATTCGCAGTTTATAAGATATGAGCATAAATACTAATAAATACTTGGTATATATCTTTTTGCAGGCCCTGGTTGTTCTTCTCTTGCCTATGGAGCAATGCAAGAGCTGGGACCATTCCGTGTCCACAGCGACGGCAAAACTCTCTACAAGAATCCATTCGCATGGAACCATGGTATGTAAGGGCCGAGCTCCCGTCCACTCTCCTCCCCTTCACTCCGATCCAGTTCGGACCATTTGTGGGCCGCCTAAACTGGACCGGATTGAAAAGAGAGGTAGACTGATCAATGGGAGATCAGTTTGGTATATATGAAGACGACCTTGAATTTCCTTGTTAACTTCTTTTGCTTGATTTTATTTTATTTTCAGAATCAGTTTTCTACAAAAAAAAAAAAAACAAAAAACAAAAAACAAAAATAGAAAAGTCATTTGATTAATTTAATTTGGAACATGTAGAATTTTTTGGACATTGTTGAAAGAAAGTAACAAGAGGACGCTCGAGAACCTCTCGAGCGATTCCACTTTAAAATGATGGATTTTATAAAAGGTGAAAGGAATTGATTCAGATACAACCAGAAGAAGACAGGGGCTGTTTGGATATGTATAATTTAGTATAATTTCATTCTCTAATCTATGTGGTTTTTTTCACAGCTGCAAATGTTTTATTTTTGGAGTCGCCGGCCGGAGTAGGGTTTTCGTACTCAAACACGACATCGGACGTTACAAGTGGTGGAGATAGAACAACATCATCGGATAATTATGTGTTCTTGTTAAATTGGCTCGAGAGATTTTCTGAGTACAAAAATACGGAATTTTACATTGGCGGCGAGAGCTACGCCGGACATTATGTGCCTCAGCTTGCGCACACTATCCTTCATTTTAACAAGTTGGCTAACAAGACCCTCGTCAACCTCAAAGGCATTATTGTGAGTCTCTTTCTCTCTCTATGGACGGTCCTAAATGCGTTATCCACGAGGCAAAAAATAATTGAAAGTTGGACTATAATAATATTTGTTTGTTTACCTTATACTCTCCTCCCGGCCATCATGCCCAAAGCCGAGACCGACACATTCCTTGCTAGCAAATTACAAACAAAATATTACAACAACTAAAAACAAACCTAATTTTGTGACTTTTTCTTACTTTTGAGGCCTCCTTTGATAAACTAGTAAACTACCATATAAAGTGAGGGGCACAAATGAACCTCAAAGTCAGGGTGGTTGTGCTGCCACGGACCACTAGTTGCAGGTCCGACTTTGGGCATGTATCGAGAATGTAGTATCATCGGGCCCTCAAACTTTATCTAATGTTGTTCGCCTTTCATATTTCTTGTGCTCTTAAATTACGCCTATTTATTAGATTAGTTCCAGATTTTAATTACTATTTTTGCTGCAAAAATGCGAATAGTTATTAAGCTTTTTGACGTGCTATAACATCAAAAAAAAATGTTTGGGAAACAATTTAATCAAAGATATCGTGACACTCGTTTCCGGGTACAATTTTTCGCAGATTGGGAATGCAGTAATCAACGATCTAACCGATAATATAGGAATGGTGGATTATTTCGGGAGCCATGCTCTCATTTCCGATCAAGCTCAGCTCCAAATCCGGAAACACTGTAATTTCTCAGACGATGATGCCGAGGCTAGGTCCGCTGAATGCAGAAGTGGTTTAACTGAAGCTAACAGGGTTTTTGATGACATTGATGTGTACAACATCTATGGCCCTGTATGCTTCTCTCCCAATCTCACTGCAAAACCCATCAAGGCTTCTGTAAGTTTACTCTGCAGCACAAATCTTGCATAATTTTGTCTTTCTTATTTTTTTTTTTCATTTCTCTCATTGAGACAAATTTGAAAAGCCAAATATTTCGTCCAAAAATTTGAGGGGAAAAAAAAAAATACGATCTACGAAAGTAAGTCGTGGTCTTAAAACTAATTGATTCAGTCCAAACTCCTTGTTAATGGGTTAAGTTTTCCAGAGTAGCATCTCTCACGCAGAAAATCAATTATTTGAGCTGAACTTATGACCAGTTTGATTAAAAAGCTTGTTCGAAATAGCTTCTACAGGAAATAACTTAAAATTTAAACCCATTTCGAGGATGATTTAATTTGTAACTCTGCAATAGTATTCGGCTCAACTTGACTTACTTATAACTGTGCTGACATTTGGTGCAGTTATTGAATTTCGATCCATGCACTGATAATTATGTGCATGCTTATTTGAATAGTCCTGAGGTTCAAAAGGCAATGCATGCCAATGTTACCAAAATCAGCTATGATTGGGAAGCATGCAGGTATAAGGCCCTCTGTACCCCTCCTAAGTACTAATTGTTCAGTAGAATTAATCAGTACTCCTTAGAGTTTGCTACAGCTCTTTAGGGCCTGTTTGGACACTGCATTGTTCAGTACTCCTTCCGGCACTGTCTCTCTTTGAATTCCGAGTGTAATTGGCCGGTGATTTCGAAATTCATTCTGTCCAAATGCGTTATCGAAAACGAATGAGGGAATGCAGGACCCAGAAATCACCGGCGGATGAGCTTTTTGAATTCTTGATTTTCACACTATATTTCTGTAAATATACTTTTACAAATTTCGATTGTAATTCAAAAGTCTAGAAAGCATATGCCTCTCCCCCTCCCCTCCCCCTTCAACACTTTCCTCTTTGAAAGCACATGCCTCCATGTGGCCATGGACATGACTTTTTGATTGAAACTTGACATAATAATTGCAGCGATGTCATCCAAAAATGGAGAGACAGCCCATCCACAATCATTCCCCTCCTCCAAGAACTGATGGAAAATGAGGTCCGAGTATGGGTATTTAGGTAAATTAACTCTTTCTCGGATTTTAATCCTCTTCATTTCATGCATGGATATTCGTTATTTGCATGTACATACATACGATTTGCAACGCTTAACTAACAATCTAAAATTACGTGTCCATTCATACCACGTTTTCATGCGTGTTGATCGGTGCTCTCTTTTGTCTGCAATAGGACTTTTTTCTTCTTGCCACCCCCACCAAAAACTATTATCATGACTGTTACCCATCAATTCTTGGGAAATGGCCTTCCACTTGAGTAGTTGAGCTATATATGGCTGGTACAAACTAACAAACACATCATCCAACTTGGCTTTAACTTGGAAAATGCTCACAGATGGACCCTTAGATTAGGGCCCCTTAGCACATGCAAGTTTGGCAGTCTACATGTTGCTAGAACATGATCAGGTTCGTGTTCTTTTGTAATCATCCATGTATTGGATCTTGAATTTGTAAAATGTGAACACATATAAATAGACATTCGTACATATAATTAACATACAAATATATAGACATTCATTCGTAGCTCTTGTTTTGCTGTTTTTTCATTTCCTGTAAACAAAAAATAAGGTTACAGATGTTAAATTAATTACTTTTGAGGAAGAAGAATCACATGACCTTGTCCAAACGTCAGCATGATCCATCTCTTGTCGGATATATAAAAACAACATTTATGACATTGATTGCTTGCGTTAATAAAATGAGAAGAAAATATTTGTAAAAACTCCTCTCTCTCTCTCTCTCTCTCTCTCTCTCTCTCTCTCTCTCTCTCTGCTTTACTATGTTAAAAATAAGTTAGTTTCCATTTTGTTATTGATTGAGTGGACACAAAAATGTAAGAGATTCAAACAAATAATGTCATTTGATCATATCACAGTGGAGACACTGATGGAAGGGTACCAGTCACATCAACCAAGTACTCCCTTAACAAGATGAAGCTTCCTGTGAAGACTGCATGGCACCCTTGGTTTCTCAATGGAGAGGTAATTTCCTCACTCTAATAATTTTTCTTCTTTTGGGTAAGAATTTTCTTAACGTATTTGACTTATTTGTTTCACTTGTTTTTAATACTCCCTCGTCTCAGTTTGTTTGCCCGATTTCGACATACATGCCTTTTAAAAAATTGTCCATATCTCAAAATCTATAATGTTTTACATAATTTCAAAAACATCATATTTTAGATCAATCAAACAAGATCCATATTGCATATAAAAAACATTATAAATTGAAATATATAGACAATTTTGTAAGAGGTCCCAAATAGTGAAAAGGAACAAACAAATCGGGACGGAGGGAGTAGTTTTCTATTTATTTTTTCGCTCGTTTTAAAGTTCCTTGGTTTTCTGGGTAAATTAAGCTTGATCATATGGTATTTGCATTTGTGTCTCAGGTTGGTGGGTATACAGAAGTTTACAAGGGAGACCTAACATTTGTTACAGTTAGAGGAGCAGGGCATCAAGTCCCAAGCCATAGCCCCCCAAGAGCTCTTGCTCTCATCTCACACTTTCTGGCTGGGACCACTCTCCCGAATTCTACTTCGATACAGCACTACTAATCTCCTCTTCTTTTTCCTAATCGATATTTATTTTTTGTCGGTATTTTCCTGTTTTGGCAACAAGAGGAAAATCAAATTACGAATCGAATAAAAAAACGAAATGCATTTCAGAGATTTAATGATTGTGTGCCAAGAGCAAGCAAACAGAAGCACTGGGAAAACAAAAAAATATTGCCAATAGACCTGCAGAGGCTCGTGAAAGAGGGTGTGCAAATAGATTTGTAACTAGATTAGTGTAAGCTGACCCCGGACATCCTGAGTTATGAAACGAAAAAATATTTTTCCCCAAAATGAAAAAACCTTGCCAGAGTGCATGGCCTTCACTAACATGGTGTTTCAAAGAGGGCAGCAGATCAAATAGTGGCAAGGGGAAGCAAGAAAGCCATACCAAACGTCTCTTAAAGCCCATAGACGCCCTAGTTCCCATAACGGAACGGTAAAACATCATCCTCTGTTTGTTGGTTGTTTCCGATTCATTTTGCAAATTAAATTTGAGGTTAGCCACCGGAGTGTTCGATAGCCAGCACGGTGATACAACATTCGATTGAGATGAAATTTCAGGACATAGCTCATGGCAGTGGAATGTACGTATCTCACCAATGGTTATGATCTTTTCCGAGAACATATTTCGATGTGTTGTAAATATTGGTACAATGTCAAAAGGCATTCATCCTCTTAATCTACTCCTACTCTTAAAGACTGCATGATGATAAATCTGAATCTTATTGATTAATCGTAGAGAAGGTATTTTACATGGGGTGCAATACACCTATACATAAATCAATTAATCAATATATAAATTTTGTGCACAGTAGGAAAAAAGCACGTTTCTACAATGCCATATAGCATATTAGCCTTCAAGTAACTTTACCATAGTTTCTAACTTTTCCAGAGAAAAAGTAAAACTCTTTTTTACCTGTTAAATTTCCATATTCTGATGTTCTTCTCATTGTGTGTTGTGACAACCTTCTGCATTCCAACAGCCAAGCACCTAATTGAAGGGCGACATGTTTTAGGGATGAGGTCAATGCGAGTATCTTCTGAGAGCCTTCTTGCTTTCTTTATTTGGACGACTCCATATGAATCTCTCGAAGGATTTGAAATGTTGCTCTCATTCATGATGCACCTTGAGAAAACCTCACCTGTGTCCTGGTCCAAGAATCGTAGCACACCATCTATTCCGCCAACAACTAACGTCGATTTGTCACCTCGCATGTGATTCATAGAATATAAAACGTTTGGACTCACTCGGACATTCCACAAAGTCCTCGTAGTCCTGCAGATAACAGAACAAGGTCATGTACCTTTCTCTTGTTCTTTTGCAAACAAAGAGCACATCATTGTGTATCGTAAAACAAGATACAACGGAGTTTGGAGTTAGAGATTACAAACCAAGAGTAAAGTACTAAAAACATTACCAATAATCACTGAGCAAGGTCATGTACTTGCTAGATCACAAGACACAAATCAAAAATAAAGTAACAACTAGACCTCAAGAACTTGTAAAAATGGAAATAAAAAATAATCACGCTGCTAATATGCTTATCACAATTCACATCTGAAATAGGAAAAAGTTAACACTGCCAGATGGCTCCTCATGGTTCACCAACTGATCACAAGCGGGTAGTTTACTGGTTTCAGTTTAGTTCAACGAAAGGATGATTCTAAACCCCAATAATAGGACAAGAAGAGATTAGTTTCCCCAACCTGAGAGGTAGAAATACAAAAGGTAGCCAAAGAAACTTCTGTGGTTGACTCAAACCAATCACAAGCAGGGAGATCTACTAGCATACCTAAGGTCCCAACAAGATGCATATCCTGCAGTTGATCCAGCAAAGACTAAATGCGAAGAGGGGTTGAAACACAGGGTCCTTATGCCTGTCATGAGATATGAAACATGTTTATGACAGTAACAGAATTCGATTCCACAACAAATTATACAAAAGGTCTTGGTACGTTAAAATACACCATGAAAGAAGCTTTCACAATAAATTCATCTTGAAATGCATAGCTGGAAAATCCTTTTCACAAGGATGGAGAACACTCACATATAATGGGGACAAAAGCAGTCAAGATCAAAAAAAAAAAAGAGTGTATAGTCAAGATTTCACAGGGCCAGCACTCAGAGTTTATTTACATAAAAGGAAACACTGAAAGCTAGTCCTGTCAAAATCCTACTGAAAACAGACCATCCAAGTTAGAAGTGTCCAACTAGAAACAGACAAGAGATTGCTTGCAGGATTCTCTAATTTCTGTATTAACAATCGTCTCTTCAGTGCTGCAATGTCCGCATTTTGTAACCTGGTTTTTCCAATAATATGTATGTAGCTTTACTTTCTAGAAGAACAGAATTATCAAAACAACTGGGTGTCTTCCTGCTAGTTGTCGCCTTGTCAGTGAATATATGACAACGTGTGCCGTGCAAAAGATGGTTACTTAGGTTTAGCTGGGGGACAGAACTTTTTCATTCTTAATCAACACAATAATTCTGAGGTTCTGGAAGATACAGACCAGAATAATGTGGCATTCCGCTGGTGTACTCGCTTGAGTGAAATGGTTGCTTGATAGAACCCCTTTTCATGACTAAGACTCAATTACAGAGAACTCAGGAGAGCACCCATTTCATTCCCCTCTGAATCTCCCCAGGTTCCTTTTTCAAAGAGTCAATGTCATTCCCCTGGCCAGTTGGCCACAATGCCAAGTGTGTGGGTAGCAGTTAGCTCCCTAAGTCAGCAGCTAGAAGTCTCTTAAGCTGGTTGAGCACCTCCCTGATTACCAGATGAAATTCAACTTTCATGGCTGTTCCAAGAGTAATCAGGGACAGTTAGAAGGGATGGTTGGCATCTGGTAATCCCCCTTGGGTCATCCAATGCAATAAGTTGAATATCCGTTGTTTTTTATGAAAGATTCAAATATCCAATAGTCAACATCCTTCCTGCTTTGGTTATGAGTTATGACTACTAATTCAATTCCTTCTTGGTTTCACCATAAGGACAGAAAACACAATCATACACGGCCAGAGATGTACACGTAGAAGGAACTACTAGTAAAGCCAGAAATGCAAAGATAATCAGATGGGTACTATCGCAACAGGGATATCATACAACCTCCAGAATCAGTTGACCTCAATGAAGATACCCGCTGATCAGAGGAAAGATCCGACAGTGTCACACGACCAAGAGAGGAACCACTAATGATCAATTGATCATCGCTTAAAGCTAAGCATGTTACAGACCCAGCATGCATCCTGCAAAAAAGAAAGGCAAATGAAACTACCAAGCATTAGAAAAACAAGTTGACTATTTTTCTTTCTTTTATGGAAGAGAAACATAATTGGTATTAAGCGGAATTTTTTCTTCTTTTGCTGCCTCTACAAACTTCTGAAGCTAGCTTGTTACCACTAGCAGTAACCAGTCAGAACATATAAGAAAGTCTTGTAAGCTCTCTCTATTTTTTTTCTTCTCTACACCTCTTCTTTTTTCCTGTGTTGGGTTCTGCTTTGTCACTTTGCTCCCATGAAAGCATGAAAAAACATCCCAAAAGCTACATTTTAGCAAGCTTTCAACTCTCTTCTGAAAAGAAGCAAGCTTTCAACTGAACAAGACCAAAAAAAAGCTATTCCTTTTGTATTAAGCAGCAATTTCTTCCTCTCTCTTTTTTGCATGGATATTGTATTAAGCATTAAGAATCGAATGAGACCTACAACTTATGTCTATTCGATAGAGAACTAGCTTTTCCAAGAAACATAGTAAACAGAAACTAGCTTTTTGAAGAAACGATGAGTTAGTAAAACCAGTAACACAACAAAGGTAAAGCACACAAATCATGTGGGACTTTTCTTGACATATAACCTGGCTATAAATAGCCGATAAAACATGTATAAAGCAAATATGAGATACTGTGATTTCTTGGCATACATACTTTATGATTTGAGAACATTTCCGACTGTACATGTCAAATAATCGGACTGTCCCATCCTCACATCCAACTGCAGCCTCTGGATCTACATAACTGCACAATTTTAAAAAGTACTTATATGTTTTGCATGCATATAAATGATCGACACAATTTTATAACGGAAAAACTAGAAAAAGTTCATAACAAACAAAATTTGATGTCTGCTTTCAGCATCATTCAGCACACCCCAAGCAATCGCCAACATAGTAACCAACAAAAAAGTGCAACTTGCAAAGAATATCTATAACTGTCCATGGAGCACTGTGAAGTGAAGTTTGCAAGCACATATGGCGTCAAAAAGGGGCAGGATGTCACTATGTCATGCTTTATGTGGTAAGCAGTAAGTATAGGAAGGAATATGTGTTGCCCAGAGAAAGTAGGCGGGGTGACTTCCCAGTTCCCGGCATTATTTTCAGGCTCAGGCAGTGTTGATTTGGCATGTGAGATCTTCTATCATGTCTTGCCTTCCCGCGTAAATACTTTCCGAGACCAATCTTTGTCTCTTTTCATTTGCTGATGCTTCTCCAGCATTCGTCGTATTCCAGGAATTTAACTTTCTGAAGGTTCGGCATCTCTACCAATAATTTCATACTTCACAGCCTTAAAGTAGGGGAACATCAGTTCTGACTTTTGACGTGTTTCACAAATTTTCAGTGACTTTCATTTGCATCATTAAAACCCAAAAATGACAGATGCATAGTGTTTATGAAGTAGCATAAACTGAATTCAAAACAATGGTCAAATTAGCTCTTATTTTCTTTGTGATGGCACTCTGAGATACTTTACATCACGGCCAAGAATTCAGAACATTTGCAATGAGATGTAGTATGTTGGCTGGAAGAAAGGTTGGAGCCCAAATGTATAAAAACTTCAAAGATCAAGCAATAATAGGTTGTAAATGGGATAGCAATACACGCACCGCATGCATAAACCCTTTGTAAACAGGCCTTCACGTGAGGAAAATATATCTCTTTTCCCACTGCGTCTCCATATGCAAATACGAGTCCCAACCAAACCAACAACCTACACAGTACACACAAGTATATGGAGATTGCAAATCCTGTCAAAAATCACAGCAGTTTCTGCTTTTAGTATGTACAGGAGAAATATATTTATTTTCCCACTGCGTATCCATGCATATACGAGTCCCAACCAAACCAACAACCCAGACACAAGTATATAGAGATTGCAAATCCTATCAAAAAGGCAATTAGATCAAAGAATGTTGGTTAACTCTTAAAAAACCAGTCTCAAAAGTGTTAGGATAGTAGTGCAAGCTATGCCTTACCAAATACAAACAAAAGTGTCTAGGTTGGGTAATTTCTCCTGCATACATTTCTGTGCTATCGCTCATTAGAGCATATAATTGACTTACAGCCAGTAATACCTGCTAGCTTTGGAAACAATTCTCAAGCATGAGTTCTATCAATGGCAATCAACTCACGTAGCAACATTAACATAATTGGGACCACAGCATCTATAACCTTTGTCATGAATGTTAAATGTCACACAATGTGAAGACTTGCTCCTGTTCAGAGAGAGGAATAAAACATGTTGAACCAAAGACACTGACTTGAGAGTCAATAGGAACTTGCCTAAACAAATTCTCAAAAGAAGAGATGCTAAAGAAAAGAGGAATCGCCATAAAGATAGAGATAGACAATTTCATGGACCAGAAAGGAAAAGCATGTATGCAATTTGTTTCTTCATGTTACCTTGCTCTCATCAAAATCAAAATCAACTAGAGGTGCTTTATCTGGGAGTGAATATTCGTCCAAGCATTTGTAATTTTCTGCTGACCAGAGACGCATAACCTACCAAACCATAATAGCTCGGTCTGTAGCATCTTCCCATGGAAAAAGAAACAAAATACAACTAAAGAATATAGATGTGTGGAAAGAAATAGCAATCAATATGATTTACCTATATAAATTATGGAGTCTACAGAAGCTAGAGCACTTAATGAAGGTAAGTTGAGAGAGCCAAAAAGCATAGTAAAAAAATGCATAGCCACTAAATTGCAACATATAAAGAGATATGACTATGGCTGTAATCACCATAGTTAAAGCATCCATCTCAAAACCAATTGGCAATGAGTGGAGAGGCCGCCCAGGCTCATATACTAGTTTTGGAGGAGATAATTAACTAATGTGGGACAAACTCCAACACTGCCCCACACATGTGACCCCCGACTCACACGTGGAGAGGTAAACAATCAATCCAAATCACATGAATCACAACAAACAACGGTCCACTTATGGCACAAACAAGGGAGAGCAAATTCTTGGAGACGCTAGCTCTGATACCATGTTAAAGCATCCAACTAAAAACCAAATTGGCAATAAGTGGAGAGACTGCCCAGGCTCATATACTAGTTTTGGAGGAATAATTAACCGATGTGGGACAAACTCCAACAATCTTAAGCACGAGTCAAAGGCGCAAAGGACATAGGTGGTCTTGCAAGGACGAAATATTCCTACATCACCTAAATCTATCACCAAAGAAGAAAGTTACTTGGCCAGCTTAAGAAACAAAGGATGCATAATCTTTGTCTCCTTGGTGCCAACTACCAAGATATGTCAATTTGAGAGTGCTTAAGGAGTCTTGCTATAAACCAGAGTAACCTAGAAGAACATCCAAAAAACTGAGGAACCCGCAAACAAGTACGAATATTGAGAGAGACGCATATAGGACCTCCAACAAGATATATGAACAACAAACATAAAAGACAAATTAAGCATGCTCCTAACCAAAAAAAGAGTTGTTAAGTGCCCCCGAGAAAAAATCTAATAAGTGTATAAAAAGATTTGCACACCCACATATTGCCATTTGGTAAACATTTATAAAAAAAGTTCAAGCACATAGAGGCGGTATCCTTTGATGGGCAATATTTCAACAGATCTCATATCTCATATGTATACAACAATGAGAATGTTCTCATAATGAAACTGCCTATCCTATGAATCTATGACCATGATAAAATATTGAAGTTATGAACTTGTGACGCAGAACACGTACGTATTATCTCTTAGTGCATACATTGACTTTCCGGTTGGTATCTGAAGATCTAAAAGGAAGGTAATGGGACTTTTTCCAACAATTATGAAGACATAGTTTTCTTTCCTGACAATACCATAATAAATAAACAAATACTAAACATAAAAAAGTACAAGAAAGTTTTAGATGTAGCTAGTGTACATGGTGGCCATACCTTATCACCAACACCAGTAAGAATCAATCCCATCTTCATTCTACACTGATCAACCCTAATAAAAAGTAAGATTAGCCAAAATTGAAAAATAATGAGGTAAGATAACAAAACTGGAGAAGGTTCAGATTTTGATGGTGAACATTTGAAGTGTTTCCCTCTTCAATAAACCAAATCAGGTTCAACAAAAAGAAATCCCATACTCCCATCCAAAGAAGACAACATATTTTTATCAAAAAAAAGAATTGAACAACAATATCTAGTGAGGTTTTTGCAAGTCCAATACAAGTTTCAAGCACAAATCATTAACTAATATTACTTCCACAAAGCTTTTGTTTAAACTGTAGAGGACAATCGGAAGTGGGGCAGCAATAAAATGGCAAACGTTGACGATCTATGACATCAAAAAAAACTACCTCCAACTTAAGTCCACAAAAGTTTGTGTCGATTACAAACTCGTAACAAAATGCATGGCATGGCATGTATAACATGGTATCACAGTTAGATACCCATGGATGGTAGGGGATGCGTCCATGATGCTCAGTGAGCACACTGCACATCAGGGAGGCTCTGAAGTAAGCAGGAGAGCCCCCTTACCTTGACATCTAACTTTTGTAGTTGAGTGCTAATCAAGATCGTTTAACATAATTTACATCCGAATTGAAGTTATCCCCTATTAGTGTTCCATGCTTTGTTTCAAACAGAAAAGTTTCAACAAACAGCAAAACAATGAGCTTGGGGAGAAAGGACTTACCCAACTGAATGACCTTTCCACTGAGAGACATCAATGGGACCTTGTTGTAAAGAGGACCTATGACGATCTATAGCCGACCTCTGCAAATGTTTCTTCAAAAATTGTTCTGAACTAATAGACATGTCAAAAGAACTGAGAGAACTCTGTTGTTGCTTGCAGTAGAGAATTTGTAATAGCTTGGATTTGGAAATAATTGTATTCCTTCAAAGGTAGGCAGGAAAAAAGAGAGGAAAAGAAGGGATCAGTAGTAGTCACGTAGTAAAAGAAAGGCAGCAAGAATTTGTATGGATTAAAAACAGCTCCCCGAAAAGAACCTCTGATAATAAAGAAACTAAACCAATAAACATTATGCCTCTAGCACATACAAATTTGTTTTCCCGAAGAACATTATTCACATTACCCACACAATACAGTTACAGCACACCAATTGGGACAAACCAGATTATAATAGAAAACCTAAATCTACTTGTGCTCACAAGAATGCAATCAAATAGTACTATCTTAACTTGGAATTAAGCCACATTGTCCATGTTTGATGTACGAATCCTATCCAAAAAGGAGTAAAACATCCATATTGGTGATACGGGCATTGCGCACTTCAGCTGCAATTGCATAGCTATTTAGCCAGCATGAGCATCTTGATTAACAAAGCAATATGTTTTCTTCGGGGAGAAGGACCTATAAATAATATTAGCAAAAGTAAAATATTAGGGTAGGGGTTATCCAACTAAAATCTTCTCTGTGTTAATATAAGAAATGATAAGAGCTAAGAAAAATTCAAGTTGGGTTAAGGTCTGCGATCAAAACATTAACGACTGTCGTGGATAACAGCTTGACTGCTCTTGTGGGTAAGACTTTTAGTACATTGTTCAAAATAAAGCCTTGTAAATCAAGGAGAAAGGACAAATAGGGGAAGGGAAAAAACTACAACGCTATACTGCAAAGGGACTTCTAAGTCGGTCTATTTCTAAACCCACTTTCTCACCGCACACAGGGAGGTGTACTCTTACAAGGTATCCCATACTACAAAGGAGCATTGCATTGTGCAACAATAGAAAGCCAGTTGGAACTCAAAAATCAACTACATAGACTGCTTGCACATCCGAAATGAACCAACCATGGTTCGTATCCTTTATGTCCTTCTGGAATTCAGAATACTGGGGAAATCAAATGGACACCCAACTGTGCTATGGATAAACTGAAGCAATTGGTCCAATTAAATATTCTCATCAACTGGACACGATAACTAATGCATCAAAATTACCCACATAAGTTTAGACCCTCTAATTATTGCCAAAAGAGAACAATTATCTGGACTAAACACGTGAAAAAACCAACACTAAAGCCATCTCCAATAGAGGGCTAAACCCGGTTTAGCATCATTAACTAACTGCCAATTGCACAATTAGCTAACAAAAGGAACGAAATTTGCTCCAATGGATTGCAGCAAATCAACCACTTTTTGGATTTGGCATTCATAAATACTAATAAATTGGTGCAAATAGACTAATTTCTACATAGCCTGGTTTGAACAGCTTAATTTGAGGTGAGATGCACTTTATCCGTGGCTTGATTTTGGCTCAAGCCTAGGTGTTGTACGAGAGATCAAATAGAAACGAAACAAAGTAACAATTTCCGCGCATTTTTTTTTGTAACGTTTTTTTTTTAGAGAGAGAGAGAGAGAGAGAGAGGGTACCAGGATTTGCAGACGCAAGAGCAGCGAAAGAGGTCGAGAAGGTCGAGGAAAGAGAAGAGGATGCAGAGAACGTCATGACTGAGGACGTGGACAGTAGCTCGATGTCTTGAGATTCTCTTCTTTGGCGGAGACCGGCCACCTGCGGCGGTTACGTCCATGGTTGTACTCGCCGCCAGAGAGAGAGAGAGAGAGAGAGAGAGAGATTTTTGGAGACCGGAGAGAACGCTTCTGATCTGTTTGGAAGTTTGGAGTACAAAATAGAAGATAGATTTTGGTCTTGGACGCAAACTTTGTTTCCGTGGCCGCTTACTTTAGTTATATTACCGCAATCTTTTTCTGTGTACCCGTAAACTTGTTAACTATGGACGCAAGCTTTATTTGTTGGACGCAACCGTTGTTTCCTTGGTGCATAGAAGGAATAAGGATATAAGTCAGCGGTTGAGTATGACCTTGACGTGGTGGAAGGCATCAGCTCGATCTTGATTGTCCCTAATCTCATATGTGAGTTTTTTTTTATTATTCGGACTTGCCACCCTCACCTCCTCCCCGGGATTGAATGAGAATGGATAAGAGGCTCGCAAACCTTCTGCTTGTCCGAAAACTGGAAACCTTGCGTCTAGTATACCATAAATAAAGTACTCCTATATGACCTTATTTTGTAAGGAAGCGGGGGGGCTGCTGTCCCCTTGGGGACAGCAGCTCGCTGCTGTGCCCGATTCTGGGTCCATTCCGGTCTCGCTCCGATAATCGGAATCGTTCACTATGTAGAGCTCGTCGAGTAGAATACCCATGCAAAAAATCAGCTTAATTGGATATCGTTAAATGCCTAATCGGAGCCCATATAACTCTCGGTCCATGGGTTACAGTGGATTTGATCTAGTGTTTCGGGTCCATTCTTTTCAACATAAAACGGTTCCGATCAGGCACTTAACGATATCCAATTAAGCTGATTTTTTGCATGATTGTTCTACTCGACGAGTTCTACAAAGTGAACGATTCCGATTATCGGAACGAGACCAGAGTGGGCCCAGAAACTGGGCCCAGCAGCACGCTGCTGTCCCCAAGGGGACAGCAGCCCCCCGCCTCCATTTTGTAATGCCTTTTAATCATTTATGTAAAAAAATGATGTCAATAAAATATACTTCGAGTCAAGGCCATTTTGTGATGTCTTTTTAACCTTTTAATCATTTATGTAGAAAATAATGTCAAAAAAATATTCGTTATTACAAATTAGTGCTTTAATGAAACTGTATATCTATTGTTTTTGGCTTAAATACATGTTATTCGGTCAAGTACGTATCAAAGTAAGAATGAATAGCTTAAATTGTTACGAAGACAAGCCTCACAAAAATAAATCTTTTGTGATAATCGCTGTAAAAAAATCCGGCGTGAACTTTATGAAAGTGTGTAATGATAACGTTCACCCATTTTTGTTTCGGTGTGTGGGTTTCTGTGGATAAACAAAATACTCCCTCCGTCCTATAATATTTGTCCGGTCCGCAAAACGATGACGTAAAAATAATACAATTTTTGCAAGAAAAATTAAAAGTTTTTTTAACAATTTACTAGATATCGATGAGTTCTTTTAATTTATGAAAAAAATTTGAATTTTTTCTTGAGAGAAATGCATTATTTTTTAATCCCCGTTTTGCGGACCGAACAAATAATTTGGGACGGAGGGAGTAGTACTCCAAAATTTGAAAAATGCCATTTGTTTCTCATAATTAGAAGAAAAATAATTTAGAGGGAAAATGTACACCTTAGTGTATATGAGACCTGGAAATTAATGCGAGTGTGTGCATAAGGTTTTTGTGAATGATTGTAGTTATAGATTTTTCTTTCTCACACATGTGTGAAACCCCAAATATTGAACTGGGGGAGGCAAATTAGGTGGGGTTCGTACATATGTGAGGAGAGTGTGATTGAATATATGATTGATGGATGTGTACTTATCATTTGTGTTAGAGATTTATCAATTGCGATTTTATGAACAGATCACGGTGTGAGACCAATGCGGATTCTACATAAACGATCTGAGCTGATCATTCGACATAAATATTTTCTTTTGAGGGTTTATACAAAAATTAATTTAATCTAATACCTGTAATTATTCGATCCAATCATCTAACTTTTTCATTTAAAATCAAAGATAATGAATCGTTTTGGGTGTACTCAGACTGTTTTGGCGCGCACTTAGAAAGCTCCCCCCGTCCAAATCTAGAACTTTTGGACCCACAAATGACAAAACACGCCCAAAGCAATTCACTTAATCCCGATCACGTCCCCCTTCCGTGGCGCATGGAACCTGCCACTGCCGGCCAAAAGCGACCCAACAAAACTCCACACAGACCAGAACAAAAAAAACGAAACAACTCAGAGTCAACGATCCGATTCCGCCGCCCTTCCGCCCCCCCCCCCCCCCCCCCCCCGCTCTCTCTCTCTCCAACTTCAAACGGAGATACATACATTGATACAATACACGTACGAAACCCAAAACCTTTCCAATTCGACCTCTCTTCGATCTCCGAGAGGTGACGAAAATCCAACCAACGAGAGGAGAGGAGAGGAAGAAGAATGTGCGGCATATTCGCCTATTTGAATTACAACGTCGGCAGGGAGAGGCGTTACATACTCGAGGTCCTCTTCAATGCCCTGAGGCGCCTCGAGTACAGGGGCTACGACTCCGCCGGCATCTCCATCGACTCCTCGTCGCCGTCGCCGTCGCCGCTTTCGAACGGTTCCTCCACCGATTCTCTCACTCCTCTCGTCTTTCGGCAGGCAGGGAACATCGAATCGCTCGTCAAATCGGTCTACGAAGGTGTGTTGCTCCCGAATTTCGCACGATCTCTTTTGTACATTGTTGATAGGGAGTGTTTGACTTTTTGCGTTTATGGCTTTTCTTGGGGAAATTACTGGCATGTCCTGTTTTTGGTGTGTACGGCGAAATTCGTATATTCTTGTGCAATGAGTTCCGAAAACAGGACCAACATTAGTCGCACAATCCGCGGGCATGAGCGTGAAGGAACTTCCAAAAACATGTCAAATTACTAAAATCCGCAAGAGCGAGAATTGAGTGCGGAGTGCAAAGCGAGGATTGAGTGGGAAGCGAAGGGCTTTTATTGAAGTATTACGTGATAATTTTATGTTTCGGTACCAGGAAAGTGAAAAGATGAGGAGAAAAAACCTGAAGAATTGACTTGAAATTGTTAAATTTCTAATATTTGGGACGAAATGAAGCAAAAACTTCGGATTCCATCCATACCAGTGCAAGCACATAAAATTGAAAAACACGATTGGTGGGGCAGTGAGATTGGGACGTGAACTTTCATTTTTTTTTTTTTAATAACTCAAGTGTCCGGACGAGCTTACGCATACCTCGACTAATCCCGGGGACCAATCCCACCGTCCACTAGTGGGGCTCTGAACCTATGATACAAATTGATGTAGGGCATGAGCATTTTTGGGGAGTTAATGATGAATTTGCTCAAGTATGGGCTTGAGGTTGGCTTAGGGCCGGAACTGATTCTAGGTTTAGGGCTTCCCTTTCTCTGGTTGCTAGCCCCAGGCTTCCTTCTAGGGTTCTAGAGAGAATTCCTATTGATTGAGTGAGTTGCTTACCCACTAAACTACCTTTCGAGAAGACCGAGACGAGAATCACGAGCTACCTTCCCTTCTGCCTTTTGTCCCGAGATTAAATGATTCTAAAATGTTTCTGTGGTTTGTCGCAGACTCGCAGTAGTGCTGAAATTGGTTCTATGGTACAATAGGCTGCTCATTATATGGCTTAAAACATTTATTGTTGTTTCCAGAGGTTGCCACCACAGACTTAAATTTGGAGGAATCATTTTCGGTTCATGCCGGAATAGCACACACCAGGTGGGCGACCCATGGGGAGCCTGCTCCAAGGAATAGTCATCCTCAGACATCTGGCGCTGGAAACGAGTTCTTAGTCGTTCACAATGGAGTTGTCACTAATTATCAGGTTTGCTTAAGATTTGACGATGAATTTTTCTCTAGTTAGATTCTGGTGTGAGATTTTCTTGAGTATAACAGGCTTTCCGATACTTCAGAGTATAGTTCTGGCTAAAAGATGTAGTGTATTGTGTTATCGTGTTCATGTTATATATTGGTGGTCTGACGGCGCATCTGGGCTTGGAACTTGTAGTTTATTGTTTATAGAAGTTTATAGACCAGTCGAGTAGCCTGTGGAAGTTCGGTTCGAAGCGAGTACGAGATTGTTTTATGCACTTGGAAGCTGGTAACTAATTTGAGCTTATTGATAATTCTCTGAACTGAAAAGATGTTTTTTCTTAAGTGTATGTGCCTTTTCTGGCTCCATATCCATGCTTTTACCCAAATAGGTGATAATGGCGTAGTTGTATAGCTATTCTCTCTACATGTGCATGTATAACTCTCTATATACTATTCAAACCTTTGGAATTGAGAATAATTGTACTCATTTTTGTTTTTGGCTACTGAGTGAAATAATTGATATTTACATTGCTGTTATAGAGGGTTTTTTTGCCGAAACTATTTTTGGTCCCTTTATATGCAAGTTTATGAGTTCTATGCAGCTTTGGATTTTGGTGCACGCAACACGACTTGTATTTCCTGTCTCATTAGATGGTTTATACATCACCTCCTTATCTTCCCTTTTACTCAGCTTACTCCTATGATCATATTTTTCCTATGATATTTATAGATCCATCTGACTTCTATTCCTGTGATTATTATTCCATCTCTGAAGCACTTTTATCCGCAACTCTTGTACTTAACAGATTCCTGTTTACTTAAGGGGCTCATGCTGATGTAATGTTGTAATCTTCAGGTGTTGAAGGAAACACTACTCCGGCATGGGTTTAACTTTGAATCGGAAACAGATACAGAAGTGATTCCGAAGCTTGCAAAGTTTGTTTTTGACAAGGCAAATGAAGAAGGTAACTGGCTGGACATTTGACTGCTAATGTTAGCTCAGCTTAAGTTGTTAAGGAGTAGGCCCAAAATTGATGGGAAATGGGAATCCAGTTGAGAGGCATGGGAATCCAACTCCTGGGGAGTGTGATCATCAGTGCTACATACATTGTTCCCACACTGTTTTTTCGAGCACTTTTGTTGGATTTGCAATTTTTGTTGAACAACACATAGCTGTCTGATTTCCTCGGCTTGAATTGGTGATATCATTTTTCTGGTAGCATAAAAAGCTCTTTCCTGTCCCTAAGCGCCTGTACATTAAGGATGCGCTTGGACTAGTAGATGGAAATTGTAGTCATAGATTTTGAACGCAATCTCCAAAGAGTAATAGTTCTCCTGTGATGGATGGGAATTAGGTGTGTTTAATTTTTTCTGGTGGAGAAACTAAACGTGCTTATTAGCTTATTAAACGTTTGACTTCCTATTTTCTTTTGCACATAAATGGCATGGTCACGGGTGCAACTCGTTGTGTTGCAGGTGATCAGACTGTCACCTTCAGTCAAGTTGTGCTTGAAGTTATGAGGCATCTTGAGGGAGCCTATGCACTCATTTTTAAAAGCCAACATTATCCTAATGAATTGATTGCTTGCAAACGCGGTAGTCCATTGCTCCTTGGTGTCAAAGTGAGTTATATGCAAATGACACTTTTACTGAAGATTTCTTCCATTGCTCACCTGAGTTACAGCATCTTGTTCTATCATATATTAGTTGTTTGGATTTTTCGTCAAGATTAGCTATATCTTTTTGCATAAAACATTTGCAGTGACTAACGTGGATGTAAGGAACTCTAGGTACTTTTTTAATGAGGGTGAGAACTTCAGTTCATTATATGGGTGGAAGTGTCTGATGATCCTCGAGTCTTGGAAAGGCTCGCCCTTACCCCTTAGCTTAGCCTGGCTTTGATGAAGAACTTTATCTATGGATTACTTTCTTTCAGTTATTGTAATTGGAAATGCTTTTGTTGAAGCATTAGCTGCTTTTTCCACAATCCACCGTTCATCAGGCACAAGGAATTGTGCTATTCTCTTGTAATTGGAAATGCTTTTGTTGAAGCATAGCTTTTTCCACAATCCATCGTTCATCAGGCACAA
>CM033794.1:9081691-9131691 GCA_019656835.1 Rhododendron ovatum | reverse complement strand
GGAATTGTGCTATTCTTTTTTTGTTTTACTCTGGTTTCTTAAATTGAAATTGTTGTTATCACAGGAGTTTAATGAAGACATGAGCAATGGTCCATCCTTTCATGATGTTAAACTCCTTACAAAGAGTGGGCAACCCCAAGAACTCTTCTTGTCCAGTGATGCCAATGCCGTAATTGAACACACAAAGAAGGTCTTAGTTATCGAGGATGGTGAAGTTGTTCACCTGAAGGTATTTAAGTCTCATCATTTTCTCCTCCTTTAAGAAGTAAGTAAAGTATTAGAGAACTAATCTTGTCCTTATAATTCCACTCTAATGCTACAAGAAGTGCCATGATCTGATCTTTTCATAAAAGTCCGGATTTGTGACTAGAGTATCTAGAAAGCGTCCAATACTTGAAAGGTAAAGTTAATTGCTTTCAAATTGTGGATATGTTTACGAATTACTCAGATGCATATATGTGAGTAATATTGGGGTTATCGGTGTCATATGCTGATGCGACTCCATTCTAAAAGTGTCCATGCTTCTTAGCAAGCATTGCCATGGAGAGATGTGATGGTGATGGAAAGGAAGGAGCACATAAAATGGGGTGATTTTAGTAATTTTTAAGATGTGAATACCCTGAGTTTGTCGACGGTCTTTTGCTGTTCAGTTCCTAACTCATTGGGTGGGTGGGTTGTGGTTACAGAAAACAATCTAGAACACTGAAGCTTGAACTTTTAACTTTTCAGTGACTACGTTCTCAGGGTTGATGCTTGGGGAGGTACAGCTGCTGTTAAAAAATGAGTTTCACTGCATTATCAGTTGCGTTCTCAAAACATTTGCTATACATTCGAAGTCTGGAGAAGAGATATTCTAGCTTTTGTGCAGACATTAGTTTAATACTCTGACAATGCAGGTGACGATATCAGCTAGGAATAGGGATTGTGTAGCTCGAAGTTTAAATTTGTTAGATAATATCTATAGGTAGCTGCCATTGTCAAATTAGCAATAAAGTTGAAGCAGTTAAATGAATTGTTATCATTTGCTGGTATCAGTAATTTTAAATCAAAACCACACAGGAAGCATTTTGTTTACTAGTGCAAGCAAGATCCTTCAAGGCTGTAGAGAGGCAGCCAAATTACTTGAAACTAATTTAAACGAAGAGGTTTCTGGAACCTTGGATAAGAACTGCCAATAAATGAACAGCTAGATCTAGCCCAATCTAGGTGATCTTCTAATTAGCACAATATCTTCTCAATTGTCTAGGATCAAATGCCTGTCATACCAAGTTGCTTTGAAATCTTCCTTGTTCAGTTGTGACTTTGTGGGGACTTGTAACTGCACTGATAGGTCTGAGATGGTCGAGAAGCTTCCTATTTGACAAGCCTTTTGTCTACTATTTGGTTGATTCTCTTTTTTATTTTTTTCTTCTAGAGCTCTCTCTTCCATATTTAGTTGATATTGGTTCTTGGGCTTACCAATGTTTCACTTGCTCTGGGCTGATGGGTTTGCTATTGGGTTCATCATTGATATCTTCATATAGATGGTGTGCACTATTTTATTTCTGATGGTCTTTGCTTCAGGACGGGGCTGTGTCAATCCTTAAGTTTGATCATGGCAAAGGAAAACGCGGTGGCAGTCTTGCTAGACCTGCTTCTGTGCAACGTGCGTTGTCCATTCTTGAGATGGAGGTTGAGCAAATAAATAAAGGAAATTATGAGCACTACATGCAGAAAGAAATTCATGAACAACCGGAGTCTCTAACGACGACCATGCGAGGGAGACTTATACGCGGAGGTTCATGCAAAGCCAAAACAGTTCTTTTGGGTGGACTGAAGGATCACCTGAAAACCATCAGGAGAAGCAGGCGTATAGTTTTTATTGGCTGTGGTACAAGTTACAATGCTGCTTTAGCTTCAAGATCCATATTGGAAGAACTTTCTGGTAAGTACTTCTTGATTGTTCTCTGCTGTAGATAGTGAATTGCAAGGGTACTGCTAATGTTAATATGATCACTGCTTTATTGATTATTTTGTGAAATTCAAAGGTATACCTGTTACAATGGAGATTGCCAGTGATCTGCTGGATCGGCAGGGACCGATATACAGAGAGGATACTGCTGTTTTTGTTAGTCAATCTGGTGAAACTGCAGATACATTGCAAGCATTAGAATATGCATTAGAAAATGGTGCATTATGCGTTGGCATTACGAACACTGTTGGTAGTGCAATTGCCAGGAAGACACACTGTGGTGTCCATATTAATGCTGGTGCTGAGATTGGTGTGGCTAGTACCAAGGTGAAATAAACATAGGTTTCTTAAAGATCCTTTCTATGCGTTTTTGTATTGTAGTTATCATCTATTCATCTCATTACCTTTGCAACAGGCGTATACGAGTCAAATAGTAGTAATGACAATGTTGGCACTAGCAATTGGAAGCGATGCAATATCCAGTCAATCAAGAAGAGAGGCTACAATAGACGGCCTATTTGAATTGCCAAGTAAGTTATTTGGGTTTTTACTCGTCATGTTGCATATTTTGTAATCCTGTTCATGGATGAATTGGCATGTTATTTAAGGTGAGATATAATTTTAGCACTCTTTCGTACTCTCCAGTTTTTGTCTTTTTATTGAACTACAAAACCGCCCTTTCATTTATTGATTCTTACTTCGCATTCTCACATGGAAATGTCGAAAATTCATATCAATGAAGATTAACTAATAAAGAGTGCCAATGGAAAAAAGACTTGTGCTATATTAATTTCCCTCAGAAATACTTCTGTAATTTCTGCTTGTTCTAATTTTATGACTTCTCATTTTGCAGGCAAAGTCAGAGAGGTGCTGAAGCTTGACCATGAAATGAAGGATCTTGCAAAACTTTTGATTGCTGAGCAGTCGCTTCTTGTTTTTGGGAGAGGATACAACTATGCAACAGCTCTTGAGGGGGCCTTGAAGGTGAAGGAGGTGGCACTTATGCACAGTGAAGGAATTCTTGCAGGTGAAATGAAACATGGACCTCTGGCACTGGTTGACGAAACTCTCCCAATTGTTGTTATTGCAACTCGCGATCCTTGTTTCAGGTCTGTGTGTTTTTAGTAAAGAAAACACTCTTAGTCTTTTTCCAATTGAACTTTTGTTTCTGTGCTGACATCTTCTAGTTCTCTGACAGCAAGCAGCAGTCAGTAATTCAGCAACTCAATGCTCGCAAAGGTCGACTCATTGTAATGTGTTCACAAGGGGATGCAGCGTCTGTAAATGTGGGCGGTTCTTGTAGAGTAATCGAAGTACCTCGGGTTGAGGACTGTCTTCAACCAGTAATTAACATAGTTCCATTGCAGGTAATATAAGCAGACCAGTCTGACATATTTTCAAATATATCTTACTTTTGTTGAACTGGATATTAGTGACCATAATGAATTAGATGATGCAAGTTATATGGGATTTGAATCTTAGATCTTTTGTTTGGATATTTCAATGTCATGCTGTAGTTTGGTGGTTTTCATGTCTAGGAGCTTTAACAACTTATCAAAAAAATAAAATAAAATGTCTAGGTGCTTTAACTGCAAACCTGTTGTGGTCGTGTTTGCTAATGTGCTAGAAGTGTTGTGATATGGACCTGCTAATTATGAGTCCATTGAAGTGATGTGCACTATTGTTCTTCGTAGGGGCTCTAATTGAGGTTTTCTTGAAGTAGCTTGGAAGTTACAGTCATGACTGAACAGCTTTATTTGTCAAGATTCAGCTCAAATTTTGTCAGCACTCGGAAGGAAGGCATCTTCAGTTGAATATGCCTTCCAAGTTCGTTGATACCTCTTCTAATTTTCTTTAGTCAACTTCCAACCAGCCTTCATTCTCATCTGTCTGTTTGTTGTTTGACATACCCAAGATCTATGGTCAAAGATACGCTATGAAGCACGGGTACTTCAGAAATGTCGCCGTACCCGTACCGGGTACGGGTACGGCGCCGGTACGGCAAAAACGTACCGGGTACGGCAAAATTTGATCGTGTACTTTTGATAATTTTGGGTACGGCATGGGTACGTTTTAGCCCAAAATGATTTTTTTTTCAAAATTTCAGGGATTTTTTTGTAAATAATTATAAAATATGGGCTTATTGTGTAAATTTTTTGTCTTTTATATACACATACACGTTTACTGAGTCACTGAGAGAGGCAGCGGTCTAAGGCTCCAAATCGGAACAGAAGACGTAAGTTCTCTCTCTTTTATATACACATACACGTTTACACTGAGTCAATGTTTGTAAGTACTGTTGGTATGTAAGGAACAAGGAACTCGTCTAGCTTTGATCTAGGCACGTTGAACTTGATGTATGAACTTCGAACTTTTATCTATATTACTTTTTGTTGGTAAAATGGGTTTATATTTCATTTAAAGCAATAAAAAATAGAAAAAAATTATATATCTATTCGCCGTACCCCCGCCGTACCCGTACCCTACTTTTTTGGGGTTTTGCCGTTTTCCATACCCGTACCGCGTACCGGTACCCGTGCTCCATAGAAGATACGTGTCCTAGAATAATGTGTAAGGATTTGTGACAAAAGCCTATTGACTTTTCGTTTTTCAACAAACAATGAAAAATGATGCAAGCAAACTAAATGCAGGGAGTATCTCTGGTTCCGAATTTGTGCATCTGCATGTGAACCATAATATGCATTACAAGCATATTGCTGCATGCAAGTGTAACTTTCTTTCTCCTTGTTTCGGATCCCAATTACTTAGTTCTCCTATGATTTTTTTTTTTTTTTTGATCCGGTAGTTCTCCATTGAATTGTGTTCTTGCCAAGTTCTGCATTCTTCATCATTCTTTTTCAATTTGTTTTTTCTCTGGATGCAGTTGTTGGCCTATCACCTCACAGTTCTGCGTGGCTACAATGTTGACCAACCTCGCAATCTCGCAAAGAGTGTGACAACTGAATGAGGAAGTTTCATCTTGCTTTTCTGAAGCTCTAAATTGTTATCAAGCCTCACAATTTTGCAAAGTTTGACAATCTGACGAGGAATCCTCATTCGGAAAAACCCGTGTGCTCCTTCAACTGAACACTTTTCATCTTCTGGGTTTATAACACCTAACCTTTCTAGTCCAGATATTGACAAGGCAATGGAACTTTTGTGTTGAAGTTGATTATCACAGGTCGAGATTACCGAGCGATGACATGAATTCAGATCCATTTGTGTTTTGTGATTAGTTGGTTGACTTAGAGACCGTTCCAGATTAGATTCTTTTTAGAAAAGTGTTTTTTTTGGGTCATGAACAGTGCAAAAAAGGGACATCCATTCCACTTCACCCTGCAAAGTTCTTTTTTGAAAAGGTGAGTGTTGTAATGATCATATTGTCCTTCCACTTCACCCTAGGTTAGGTTGTTGAATGTTGACAAAATGGGGGAAGGGTAGTATTGTCATTTCATGCAGAAGTATTGTCAAACAAATTTAAAAAATAGAAAGCTTCACAAATTTGGAACAAGTCTTGTTTTTAGACAAAAAAAAAAAGTACTTTTTCCAAAACTGGAACAACGTCTTACTATTCGATATTGCCGGTGTTTATAGTTATTGAGCCTAGTCATATTTTTGAGTTTGGACAACTTGGTTTGTAGTCGAATCTGAGCTGGCTTCTAATGCTTTTATGCTTTATTTTGATCTTGGATTTCGGGGATGTAAAAGAAAAGAAAAATCAAAAAGATTGAAAGAAAATAATAGTAAGAGACCCATTTTTTCTTTCGTTTCTAGTTTCGCCGAAGGGATTTCTAACTGAAAATAGAGAGTGGTTATCCGAAACATCCATTGGTCTCGAGATGGTGCAAATCTTCCCAGTATCGGCTTACACACTCGAGTTATCAAAATTAAACACCTCAAGTAATCAAAATTAAAATTAGAAGCCATTTTTTAGGGGGTTTTTTTGTGTGTGCGCGCCTCTGGTAGGTGTACTATTTTTTACGTTTTCAGGTGCTTTAAGAACAAATGCCATTTTTTATGCCTAATTTGATGGTACTAGCTGCAATGAGTTTCAATATAGGAATTTAAACCAACTAAGTTTCTGTACAGGGCTGTGAGATCTTTTTGAGCAATCTTTTAAGAGAGAACCATAAATAAATATTGCAAGAAATCTTTAATCAAACTGAATTTGACGAGGGCCAACACGATTTCACCCAATTTTGTCACACCCAACGATTAATCTTTCATCGTATTTTAAACACTCAGCATTGCGTAACTCGAAATGACCTACTAGTGTTTTTAATTCTGTCCCCACTTGTCCTTACCATAAATCCTCCATTGGAAGCAATATCAATATTCCTATATTGCTATCGAGATGACTGCGAGGATCCAACTAGGTTAGGATCGTAGAGAGAACACCACAAGGAATTACAAGAACAAGAGAGATTGGAATATTATTTGCAAATACTGACTGGTTTTTCTAACTTCAACTAACTTGGTTACTTACAGAGGGGATGCTCTCCTTTTATAGGCGTAAGGAGGCAACAATAGTACAACCATATGCATCATCCATGACATCAGGGTATCAGACATAATGGCAGACAATACTATTACACTTTAGACTTTTAGCAAACCTAAGTTTTCTAAGGCCTTCCTCTGCTAAAATAGCCATTGTGGATTATTTTTTGTCCTTATTTGATTTTTTTTATTTGTTAATTTTTTTGTCAATTTTTCATCAAATTACTCTTATTTTTAGCCGCATCAAATTGCACTAGTGGTGGCTACGAATTACCGCATCGAATTGCACGTGGCTACATCGAATTGCACTTAGCCGCTACGAATTGCTCCTGACTGCATCGAATTACACTTGGCTGCATCGAATTGCTCTTGGCTACATCAAATTGCACTTGCCCGCTACGAATTGCTCTTGGCCGCATCGAATTACATTTGGCAGCATCGAATTGTACTTAGCTGCTACGAATTCCTATTGGCTATTGAATTGCTCATAGCTGCATCGAATTGCACTTGGCCGCTATGAATTACTATTGCCCGCTACGAATAACACTTGGATGCATCAAATTGCACTTAGCCGCAACAAAATTGCACTTGACCACTACAAATTGCTCTTTGCCGTATTGAATTGCTCTTGGCTGCATCGAATTGTACTTGGCCACTACGAATTACACTTTGCCGCTACGAATTGCTCTTGGCCGCATCGAATTGCACTTGACCGCTACGAATTGCACTTGGCCGCATCCATCGAATCATTGAATTGCACTCGGCCGCTACGAATTGCACTTGGCCGCATCGAATTCTTGGCCGCATCGAATTACACTTGGCTTGGATAATTGCTTGTCATGACGAGAAAAATCTAAAAAGAAAAAAATTGTGACCAAAACTCAATTTTTTTGAATTAAGATAAAAATAAGCCAATAATCTATTTTTTTGTCTTTATTAAAAAAAATTGTGTTTTAATTGTTATTTTTATTTTTTAGGTTCTTTTCGTTATGCTGAAGCAATAATCCTTATAAAATTGACGAAAAACTAACAAATGCGAATTTTTTTGGAATAAGGACAAAAAATTATCCATTCTAAATTATTTAGCTGAACAAGCCCTAAGCCAGGAACTTGATCAAACATTCTCAAAAAAATTGAAAGAAAAAAAGGAAAAATCCCGAAAGAGGAAAAATCTTTTACCTTCTATTCAAGTTGTTAGAGTTTAAAATTCATAGTATCTTTTTATTTAAAATCTCGAAACCCATAATCAGCTGAAAACTTTACGTTTATTAATTAGCAACCTCTCAGCAATCTGAGTAGTGGCAGAAGCACAAGTAGTTTGTTCCTCATTTTTCTACCAAGGCCTTGTTCTCTTAAGTTTTTTGTGATTTTTGTTTTTGTTTTGCCCTTATTCAAATTTTTTGGGTGTTTTGTTAGTTTTGTGCTAAATTTTTGTAGATTGTTGATTCGTCTCAACGAGAGAAATCGAAAAACTCAAATATTTTTTGGAAATATCCAAGATAAAGCCCAAAATTCGGCTTTTTATCTTGGATATTCCAAACAAGATTTGGGAAAAGTAAAAAAAATTTATTTTTCCAATTCTCTCCCGTCGAGACGAATTAATAATTCACAAAAATTTGACTCGAAACTAACAAATGCGATTTTTTTTAATAAAGAAGACAAAACAAGAAACAACCCCCCCAAAAAAAAAAGAAAAAAAGGAAAAAAAAAGTTTAGGAGAAGCCTCATTAAATTGACGAAAATACAACAAATGTTAATTCCACTATGTTCAAAATATAGTTTCATAGGAATATCTTTTTCTTCTAGTTTTATTTTTCTCTCTGATAACTAAACGGACCTTGGAGAGGTGAGTGGGCGGGCGGAAAGCGGGTTTCCCTCCGGTTACAAACCGGTTTAATCTTTCCAATGAACGGCCAAGATCAATTGAAGCGATCAAACTTGGCCAAAAACCGGAGCTCCATTACGGAAACCAATTACGGCGTCGTCACGACCGTCTTCTTCGTGTCTAAAACCCCTTGCGCTCCAAAACCCTAAAAACTGATAAACCGCCAAAAATCACAGAGAAACCTCTCCTCTCTCTCTAGAATGGGAATATTCGAGCCGTTTAGAGCAATCGGATACATTACAAGCAGCGTTCCTTTCTCTGTGCAAAGATTAGGCACCGAGACCTTCGTCACCGTCAGCGTCGGCAAAGCATGGCAGATTTACAACGTAATTTCACTTTCTTTTTCCTCTCCGTAATCTAGACATACTCTGGTTTTTATCCTGTAGGTCTTCGAAAGAACGTTATTCTAGCTCAGTTGGGATAGATTATACTTGTTCGCTCTTTGATATATATATTTTTTGTTTTTTTCCCCTTGTGCAGTGTGCTAAGCTGAATTTGGTGCTCGTTGGTAAGATTTCATTAATTTCGTAATTTCGCAGTTTGGTTAATTTTCAGATTTATGTTGTCCTCATGTGTGTGTTTATGTATTCCTGTATGTGTTCGTCTGTAGCGCTTTTGTGCAGTATTGACTTTGTTAAACTCTGCAGGCTAAATTATGTAATTGTAAGAATGCTAGTGATAAGAACTAAGAAGACCTTCAGAACATGAATTTATGAAGTCGGCATAAAGTTCGTTTGTTTTGTGGTGTTATTATTTCAATGGATTACTCATGTTAAGGCTAACTTGTAGAATTGTAAGAACTGCTTTTGACATGAAGACCATGGAAACATGATTTCTGACGTCACTGTAAAGTTTACTTATTCTTGTGGTGTTTTGGTTTCCTTTCTTTTTTTTCTTCACTTTATTCAGTCTACCTTACACTAAAGACAGTCAATAGTTGTATTTTCTGGTATGTGCAACTGATAGCAGAATGCAATATATTCACATGTGACAGAGTATAATAGATTATCTGATACCAGTAATTGGAGTTTCGTTGATAGAGCGTGTGTGTTCATTTCTTTGCATGCCTATTGCTTTGACGGATAGAATTATTTGGGATCATATTTGATTTTTAGTAACGTTTTTGTTGCTTTAGCTATCCTTTTTCTAACCGAGCTCCATTGAAAATTTTGGCTAAGGTCCTCTAATGCCTAAGAAGATACGCGCTCTTGCTTCCTATCGGGACTACACGTTTGCTGCTTACGGCAATGACATTGCAGTTTTTAAGCGTGCGCATCAGGTTTGTTACCGAGGACACTTTTTGGTATGAGAAGGTTATTGGTCATTCGAAACATGTCTTTGTTTGGATGCTGGTACCTTCAGCATTTGGGGTTTCCAGTTGATAAAGTACTAATTTATGCCGAATCATCAAACAAGAGTTCAACCATGGTGTAGTTTAAATGTATAGAATGTTACTATGGCTTCAATTTATCTTTTGTGTACTCTTTTATTTGTTGTTGATGATGCATTTGTAGCTATTTACTAGAATTTTTTTTGTTATTGGTCAGTTGATATATTAGTTTTGATCCTAATAAGAAATACGACTTTCTTATATCTTTCTTCTTTGTAATGTAGAATGCATGTTTTTGGGGAGTATTTGAAATTGTTGGGTTGTTTCTGTGATTCTTTAACAGTTGGAGCCTCTTGAAAGTTTAAATGTATGCAATCTTTGGTCTTATCACTCCTCGGTTGACCTTGAGAGAACCCAATCCAATTTCTAAGCAATGACCATTCATGGTTGACTAGTCATTTGATCATTTGCACTTTTGATACAATAGTTCGTTATTGATTGCTCACTAATAGGGCATTGTACTAAACCAAGGAATGCAGAAGAATACTCTTTCTTCAGTATCTCATCCATGTTCTTTTACGTGAAAGAACTAATATCAGCAGCAACATAATCTTCCATGATATTTTCTTTTCTGATTCATTATTGTGTCCAAGACCTGTTTGTTTATGCCAGACGGATGAAATTGATTTTATAAGGTGTACATAGAATACATGTTGGATACAAATTTGGGTGAAGCATGACACTTACTCCTGAACAGGTGGCAACTTGGAGCAGGCATACTGCGAAGGTCAACTTGTTGCTTCTGTTTGGAGAGCACATCCTAAGTGTTGATGTCGATGGCAATATTTTTATTTGGGCTTTTAAAGGAATTGACCAGAATCATGCTCCACTTGGACACGTTTTGGTGGAAGATAAATTCAGTCCTACTTGTATAATGCATCCAGATACTTACCTAAACAAGGTAATTGCATATTCTTCCCTAAGGGAGTAGTGGTAAGAACATCAAGTAGAACCATGGTAATAATGCTTTTCAGATGTTGCTTTACGGTTCTTCTCTTGTTAGACCTTCTCATGCAGAATCATGTAAACAGGTAATTCTAGGGAGCCAGGAAGGTTCTTTCCAACTTTGGAACATTAGCACAAAGAAGAAACTTTACGAGTTCAAGGGCTGGCAATCTTCCATATGTTGTTGTGTTTCATCACCAGCACTAGATGTTATTGCAGTTGGATGTGCTGATGGAAAGATCCATGTACACAACATTCGTTTTGACGAGGAAGTAGTTGGGTTCACACATTCCACTCGAGGGGCTGTGACTGCCTTATCTTTCAGCACTGGTAAGGACAGGGATTATGTGGAACTTGGTTTTTGGTTGCAACAAAATTCCTATTTTGATATATGCAGTTTTTGTTTTTAAAACTTTAAATGAGGATGTTGCTAATACTTGGATGAGTCAAGTTGAAGATAGCTCTGATTGAGGAAAATTATAAATCGAAGTTTATCCATGAGAAGGATTTGTCTAACTGGTCGAGTATTTGGGATGAGACGTTGAGTTGTACAACCTAAATAAGTACAATAATTAGTCAACCGATTTGAAAAGCCATAGTTCTCCAAATATATTAATCTTGCTCATCTGATTGAAAAAATCCACAGACTTCCTTCTAGCTGTTATGTGAATGCTTATGTGTTTGGAAATAATTGGAATCATATGCAGGTTTAATTCTATGAGTATTTTGCATTTACGTTTTATCTATGCATTATCTGCCATTGTAGATGGACAGCCACTCCTAGCATCTGGAGGTTCATCTGGTGTCATAAGCATATGGAATCTTGAGAAGAGGCGTCTCCAGTCTGTCATTAAAGAGGCTCATGATAGTCCAATAATCTCATTGCATTTCTTTGCTAATGAGCCAGTGCTAATGAGTTCATCAGCAGACAACTCAGTAAAGGCAAGAATATTTGTGATCTTTAGGTTCTCAATTGAGGTTTTATCATCTTTTTTGGGGCGGTGCTTTCTTGGACTAAGAGAAATATAATTTTCTCTGTTCAACTATTAAATATGAATAGGTGAACTAATAAAGAAGTTTTAAGTAGGATTTTGCTCTATGCTAACCCAATCCATTAGACACACCCCCTTGGCGAGGCCAGAGTATTTCATCATCTTCCTTATTATGCTCGTTTAATAATTCACTTTGTCAGTCTCTTGTGTAAGTTGGATTCAATTCTGAGCTAAGCTAGGTGAGTCTTCACAAGGGGGTTCTATATTGCTATATCCAGTCCAATTGGCTGCTTATAATTGGGCTGGCATTGGATGCATGAATGAAAGACTATGGCCGTTTACTTGTAGGGTTGATATATATTGTTGGGCTCATTTCCATGCAATTAAACTTTAGAGGTAATTGATATTTTAACATGGCATCAAAGTTATGGTTTTGGGGAGGTCTTGGGTTGAACTCTCACCATTTTCGTTTGTTACCTGGTCATGTTTGTTACATGGTCT
This sequence comes from Rhododendron ovatum, assembly GCA_019656835.1. NCBI lineage: Eukaryota > Viridiplantae > Streptophyta > Magnoliopsida > Ericales > Ericaceae > Rhododendron > Rhododendron ovatum. The sequence continues at coordinate 9,119,530 of CM033794.1, read as the reverse complement.
TTGGTACAACTCAAACCCCAAAAGCTAGCTATTGAAGTGAGGGTGCCATCATGCTTATATACTTCATAGTACTTTGGTACCAAGGCAATGTGGGACTTCGCTTCACTTCCTCCCTCACACGCAGCGTGCTCACTCAGTAGCACCTATTGCGTGTAGGCCAAAGACACACACCCTACCCATCTCCTAGCTCTGATACCATGTTACACGGTCTTGGGTAGAATTCAACCCCAAAAGCTAGATATTGAAGTGAGGGTGCCCTCATATTACTTTGGTACCCATGCGATGTTGAACTTCGCTTCACAGTATTCTCCTTCTCCCTTTTGCACTCTGTTGTGCATCTCCATGTGCAAGATAGGCGTTGGGTGGCTTGATATAAATTGTTAACTTAGCAATACTATGTCTCCAAACGGATGTTCAGAAGTGAACGTTCCAATTAGTGGCACACTGATAGTGAGATCCGGCTATAAGGTATTGTGCAATGAGGAGGGTGCTTGTTCTAGTTCGATAGTTATGTGGCTTCCTAAAATTCCATCCAAGGCAGTGCTTCTATGTGTGGGTAAAAAATTGTGAAGAGATCAACAATAGATAATTCGGTTAGTTGAGGAGAGATGCTGCCTTTTCATATTGGGATGTCAACCTCGGGGTTCAGGAGTTGTCAACCATCTTGCCTTGAGTATGTAATGAAAATACATTGATTCTTTATCCTCTTTCATTTCATTGCAGATAGATTTTCTCTTTTGGATGTTCTTTTGGCTTAGTTGTTACCTTTTCTGACTTCTAAGTGTATTGTGACTAAGATTTTAAGGAAATGAGATAGTATTGTTCTTATAACTAACTGGCACTCTTATGGGTGACAATCTTTTCAGGTTGGTTATGTACAAATAACAATATTACTTTGTCACTTATACACTTACATTTAGGTAATTGAGATACTGGTAATGATGCTGATTTCTTGGTTTTAAGTAGTACTATGGCTTGGATTATGATTTGGAACAATCTCTTTTTATTTTTCCCATCAATTTTTTATACATCCTGTGAAAGTATTCATTTGATTTATGAAATGGTTTTTCCTTTTCTTATGTCTCTTTAGATGTGGATTTTTGACACAAGTGATGGGGATCCTCGCTTGTTACGCTTCCGAAGTGGGCATAGTGCTCCTCCTATTTGCATAAGGTGATTATGCTTTACATATTTGTTGATCTTGAACTTATATGGAGTTTTCTTGTTTGGGAAATATTGGAATGGTGACTACTCAACTATCAATTGTCAATTTCATCTTTGATGATGTGTCTCCTTGATAAAGGATGTCAGAGTTTGTCCCGTATTGGTTAATTATAACCTCCAAGACTAGTATATGAGCTTGTGCGGCCTCTCCACTCATTGCCAATTGGATTTGAGTTAGATGCTTTAACATGGTATCAAAGCTAGGGTTTTGGAGGCTTTTCAACAGGACTCTCTTGAGTTACTAAGTAGTCCCAAAAGCTTAAGCTCTTAGAAAATGGGCCCAACCGTGTATATCAAGCTATCTAACACCCTCCCTCATGTGCAACCCTGTCTTGTACATGGAGACGCAAAGTTTCAAAGATAGAGGGAAACATAATACGAAGAGGAGAAGCAGAATGCAAATGAGGAACAAATGCAAAAGGAGAGATTTTACATAATACCATGTCAAGTTACCAGTAGTCGCAAAACCTTCAGCTGTTTGGAAATTGGCCCAATCATGTATATCTAGCTATCTAAAATGATCGCCTTGTTGTTCTTGCCTTGAAAGCACCTTGTTTCGTCGTGATCCCTATGTTATGGAACCTTGTTTACCTCTCCACGTGCTGGTCAGGAGCTGCATGTCGCGGGGGACTGGGGAGTACTAGAGCTTGTCTCACTTCGGTTAATTATAAGCTCCAAAACTAGTATATGTACTTGGGCTACCTCTCCACTCATTGTCAATTGGTTTTGAGTTGGATGTTTTAACAAAGGAAAAACACCTTGCATTAAAATACTGATACAAAATGCTTGATTCACTTTTGAGTAGGTCCTAGCACAAACTGGTCATTGTATCTCAACAGTTTATTTTAATATCGATGTTGTTCCTCTATGCGAGTATATGTTTTTGCCCAATCTATCTTGTTTGACCAATGATGTTAATATCATGGTCATGCCTTTCTTGTTTTGGTTTTCCTGATTCTTTACAGGTTCTATGCTAATGGGAGACATATTCTGTCAGCTGGGCAAGATCGTGCCTTCCGTCTTTTCTCAGTCATCCAGGTTTATTGCTTGTTAGCCAAATTTCACATAGTCAGTTGATACACTTATTCAGGCTTTGCAACATTTTCTTCCACTGAGTTTAACCCCCCCAACCCCAACCCCCAAACCAAAAAAAAAAGATTAAGAAATACCAGGAAAAGTTAGGGTTTCACCCCAATTAATCTTGTTAATTTTGTACCCTCTGTATGCGGTTGTTTAAATTTCTCGATAAGAAGCAATGCATGTGTTGGTATCAGTTTAGTCTTCCCTATAGAATCTGTTACCGAATTGAGCTTATGTATGTCTACGATTTTCAGCTGTCTATTTTTCTGTTTGTACTTCTCCCAACAGTCCCTCCTTCCCCTCTCTTATTGTTTTACTGGTGTTTGTTACCATGCTGTTCTATGAACTAATTGTTTGAATCTTGGGATTAAGTTAATAGATGTTTTGATTGTTTTAACAGGATCAACAAAGCAGAGAGCTTTCCCAGCGTCATGTATCCAAAAGAGCAAAAAAACTCAGGGTCAAGGTACGATAGGTAGCTGCTAGTACTTGTCTCTATTGTAAGACTATCCTGTCAATGTCTTGTTAAAGCAGACAAATTAGTTTGCAGACCCGGATCCTTGTTGGTTCCAATTCCTTTCTGTTCTCTTTCATTTTTAATACCTTTAAGAGTTTTGGATATTTACAAGAACAGAATATACTCGTTTGGCAAACCCAAGTCTTTTGTTTGCTCGGTTCGTTGTAATCTTTAATTCATGGATATATATGAAGCAGCCTTTGCAATATGTATTTTGCTATTGTAGATGGCTCTGTTTGTGTTTTTAACTAAGAGGGCCATTTTTGTTTCGATAGGAGTCAACTTTTCATAAATGCATTCCCATAGTTAAAATGCATTTATGGTCAACTTTTTATTGCCTCAAAGTTATGAGTTTATTGTTTGTGAAATCTGTTCTTTTACTTGATGGATAACATGTACTTCTAGTTTAGAGTTCACGCAGAATTGCACATCCAGAACCACACTCCACGCTCATCAGTCCACACCTTTACCCAAGCTCATTAACATGGTTCCTGATGTGGAATATCCTTGAAAGTGCATCAAAGTTGTAGACCATACGTGAAGTTACTGTTTAAGTTTGCAGTGAGTGCTGAGTAAAGGCTGTTCCATGATTCCATCAACTAACTTTTATTTTTTGGCTTGTATTTCAGGAGGAAGATATAAAACTGAAGCCTGTTATAGCCTTTGATGTTGGTAGGAGCTTTCTCTGTGTGCTATTCTTCTCGTGCAAGTATTCAAGTTTTGTTCTTGGATATATTCGATAATGTTGCATTTACTTGTTTGTTTATGTCTTAGTATTTAACCTGGTTCAACTTTAGTGATTATCATGGATCCTCTTCTTTCTCATTTCTACCTTTTGGGTTGTTGTGGTGACTAGTTTTGAAGCTCACATTTGGCTTAGTACTCTACGAGTCTTTTGGTGTTACGTTTCTTTTTCTTTGGTTCTTAATGTGTTTTACTCCCTAATAATTTCTTATGGGGTTGCTTATAAACAAAGTGCTTTCCTATTAGCTCATGTAGTTCCTGCCTCCTGTTATGCCAAATTTAGTTACCAGACCAAACTAAGCCTTGTTTCCAAACGGGTTGGGGATGTGAATTGTTTTTCTCCATTCTGCTCTGTCAAGGGGCCCCTATTCAATTTAATAGATTCATATCCTTTTTTACCACATCATCTCTTGCCTCTCCCTAGCATTTCCATTAATAGAAATCTTCTCGTTTTTCTTTATTGTTTCCATCTACTGGTCTATGCTTAATCTCTTCAACTTCATTCTATTCAATTAAGATGAATTGAGGATGTTTTTTCATCAGTGAATCCAACAGATAGTCTATTATGGAGGATTGATTGGTAATTTGCCAAAAATGACCTCTCAAACACTTTTAGATTGCAGGGGCCATAACTTTCTGTTATAAAATTTTCTTGTCATTTGTTGCAGACTGAGTTTGAGAGGTTGTTCACTTTTATTTTATAATCTTTCTTTGGAAACATCTATCACTAAGGCAGAATTTTTCCTAATCTAAGGAGATGGATTTCTTTTGTTCGTTTAACGAATGTCTGTACCTTATTCTATGCTCTCTCTTCTTCTTTCTTTCGAATGAAATTACCTGATTTAGTGTACTTTGATTTCTGTGCTCAAAATCAATCAGCTGAAATAAGGGAGCGTGATTGGTGCAATGTGGTCACATGCCATATGGATACTGCACAAGCGTACGTGTGGAGGCTTCAGAATTTTGTTCTTGGCGAGCACATCCTGAAACCATGCCCGGAAAATCCAACATCTGTTAAGGTGATAGTTCTGTTTAACCTGTTATTCCTTCTTAGATACTCCCTCCGTCCCAAATTGGATGTCAATTTTTGATATCCGTGCCAATTTCAATTCCTTATATCTTTCAATATAGATCTCAAAAACTATGCAATATGGATCTTGTTTGATAGTTCTCAATTAGTTCTATTATACAAAGTTTTCAAACTCATGAAAAACATTATAAATTGAAAGATATAAGCGATAAAAAATGACACGAATTTCAAAAATTGTCACCCTTTTTGGGACGGAGGGAGTAATATGTTGGGGCTGTTGCGTAAAATGAATTGAAAAAAGAATGTGGGTACTGTTACTTCTGCTGAAGTTAAGAAACTTGAATCAGACAATACTTTATTAAGCTATTGTTAACTCAGTTGATCTCTTTTATTTTGTGATAGGCCTGCACCATCAGTGCCTGTGGCAATTTTGCTGTGCTAGGTACAGCTGGTGGTTGGATTGAGAGATTTAATCTTCAGTCTGGGATCAGCCGTGGCAGTTATGTGGATGTGTCAGAGAAAAATAGCTATGCCCACAGTGGAGAGGTGGTTGGTGTTGCCTGTGATTCCACAAACACCTTGATGATAAGTGCCGGATATCATGGGGACATAAAGGTCCATATTCTCTTCCAAAAACATGATCCTATATTCTCTTTCATGCAGAAGTTGCCTGAAACCTCCTTTTTTTTTTGTAACAACTTAATTTTATGTCATCTCAAAATGATGTTATGTATGGCATGACACCATAGAACCATAGAGGGACTGAAATGAGTCCTGTATTCTCACTGTCACTTTGTGGAAGTGTTGATTCTGTTGAAAGCTTTCTACCATTTCTTGAAAGAGAGTGGCCAATAATTTTGATCCACGCCTGTCACTTCTCTGGGATCATTGCGAAATTTTTATATTGACTAATTACTCCTGAAGTGAAAGGACTTACATTTTCGTTTGTATAATTTGACTATATTCTCCATATTTATCGGCCATTCCTCCTCTCTAGTAGTAATTCATTGTTTCCAAGTTTCTATTGCTTGTTAAGGACAGAGAATGTAGTTTCTTCATACTTCATACGGCACAAAGATGATTTCGGACTTTAGCTCCAGAATAATGGAACATATAGAGCAGATTGGGAACATCCCATTATTCTTTATTACTGGTTTGCTTTTGGTGCCATCACTGAATAAGAATCACTCGTCATCTTCCAACCATAGCCTCTGATTACTTTTCAAAAACTGAAGGCCTTTGCTATGGTTTAAATTGTGGTGATATTCCGTTAATTAGATTCATGTCCGTACTTTTGTTGTTTTGGACGTTATGTACAAGAAATGACATTTTGCTCAGGGGAGGGTGGCTAGTCATCTTTGACCAATTTATGTAGTAACTGATCTATATTTCTCAAGGTCTTGTCTATAAATGTGCCATAGTTTTACATCTTGTAATTCCTTGCGTTTGATTAAGCATGCATGTTTGTGTCCAATGCTCTGCTGGGTTATTTTCTAACTAAAGGTTTTCTTTTTCTATTGCAGGTGTGGGATTTCAAAGGACGTGAGCAGAAATCCAGATGGGAAATTGGTTGTTCACTGTTGAAGATTGTTTACCATCGTGTCAATGGTATTATATTTTGGTTTCCCTCTGGACATCTCCACTTATCACTTATGTACCAAACCAAAGATTTGTATAAGAAAGTGTAATTTTGTGCAATATTTTTTTGAATATTTTCAGGTCTTTTGGCAACAGTGGCAGATGATTTAGTCATCCGTTTATTCGATGTTGTGGCACTAAGATTGGTTCGTAAATTTGAAGGTCATACAGACCGTATTACAGACTTGTGCTTCAGCGAGGATGGCAAATGGCTTTTGTCATCCAGCATGGATGGGAGTCTTCGAATTTGGGATGTCATCTTAGCAAGACAAATAGATGCTATACATGTTGATGTTTGCATAACTGCACTGTCTTTGTCATCGAATATGGATGTTCTAGCAACAACTCATGTTGATCAAAATGGGGTCTATCTCTGGTAAGTATTTTGTCCACGTATTGGAATTTTCTCTTCCAAATGACCTGTCGTCCATCTAAAGGTTGCTCACTCTATTCCTAATGGGGAAGCAATGTTAGGATTGCAATCTGGACAGAGTTCTTTAAGTTTATCAAAAGTAGGTTGAAAACGGTGCATATGTATTTCAGAGCATACTATAATTTTAGTGGATTGGTGATTTCATCTCCTTGCCATCTTCCAACCACATGCTAAAATCGAAGACATTAGTATGCTTTACATCAATGTGGTATAAGAGTGCCTCAATTTTGCTTTCCGTCATGATGTTTGATTAAGCATGCAAGTGTGTGGCCTTTCTTGTTCTGCTATATAATTGAAGTTTTCCTGCTATGTAAGGCATAAACATTTGCCTATCAAAAAAAAGGTATAAACATTTGACAGTTTTTATCTTTCTTTTCCTTGTTATTTCTTAATCTAGTAAATCCATGAATTGCAATTTTACCAGGGTTAATCAAGCAATGTTTACTGGAGCTCCTAATGTTGAGTCCTATGGAAGTGGGAAGGAAGTAGTGAATGTAAAGTTGCCATCTGTCTCTTCAACAGAAGGTTCTCGTGATAATGACTCTGAGAAGCCTGTCATAACACACTCAGAAGTTGCCTACAGTTCTCATACTCCACTTTCAGTTAGGCAAATTCCAGATCTCGTTACTCTCTCATTATTGCCTAAGAGCCAGTGGCAAAGCTTGATCAATTTAGACATTATCAAGGTGATTTACTTTAACTCCAGTTTTATATGGTCTAGTCATAAAAATCTTGTACTTGCTGTTGCTGAAATACAATGGTAATAGTCCAATTTATGACATTTTTCGGTGCGTTGAAAATTTCCAGGCTCGCAACAAACCAATCGAGCCTCCAAAGAAACCCGAAAAGGCTCCTTTCTTCCTGCCTTCAATACCATCTCTATCTGGAGAAATAATGTTTGCACCTATTGAGTCAGCCAATGAAGAGAAGGATAGTAACGGTGATAAACGTGAAAAAAGAGAGGAACAAGCTCATTTGGCGTCATCCCGCTTTGTGCAATTTCTTCACAGCTCAGCGGACTTGGAAAATTGTAGGTTTACATGCTAAGAGATACTTGAACTCTTAAATAGTTAAACCTGCGAGTCTAGTGATGTTTAACTGTTTGTGCATATCTTCAATCTTTGGTTTTTGCAGTTTCAGCATTCACTGATTATATTAAAAGCTTGTCTTCGTCAACTTTGGATATGGAACTTAGAATGCTTCAGATTATAGATGATGATGATGAACAAGAACCCGAAAAGAGACCCGAGTTCCATTCTATTGAATTGCTGCTGGATTATTTCATTTATGAGATCTCCTGCAGAAATAACTTCGAGTTCTTACAAGCAGTCATCAGATTGTTTCTAAAGGTACCGATTCTTCTTTGTTTTACAGCCAATTCAATAATTATAGTTCTTCTCCATTGATGTATAAGTGGTCAATGCGGTTGCACATAGTTGCGAATGTAACAAAGATTATAAATCAACTTTCGCCACATTAAATTTGGAGAATACAGATAGGTCTGGTAGTTTTTGTTGTTCTCTACTTTTAGGTTGTGCAGGTTTTGTTAGATTGCTGTGGTAGAGAAGATGACGAAAAGTATTTTCAGGTGTTTTTTATTATTTTCCTTTCCCTTGGTAAAACCCTCCACACTAAACACAGTCTTGGTAAGTAATTGGAAATGTTTTATGACAATAAATGAATTTCATCCTATCGTTTCCCTTTCCCTTGGTAAAACTAAAACCATCCACACGAAACACAGCCTCAGTTAGCATTTGGAAGTATTTTTTTAATTTCCGCACAATCCATAAGTGGTTGTTTACTGGTTTCCACCCCTATATCTTCTGTCCAGATCCATGGTGAAACAATCCGCCAGCAGCCGAAGTTGCAAGAAAAGGCACGAAAGCTTCTAGAAATACAAGGCGCGGTATGGCAAAGGGTAGACAGGTTGTTCCAAAGTGCTAGATGCATGGTTACGTTTCTCAGCAACTCTCAGTTTTGATTATCTTGCATTATCTTCAATGTCTGTTGTTTAATTATATGCCCAATTTTGGTTCCTTAAAGTGTAAAAATAGCATTTTGTTATTTCTGTTGTTATTTTTACGGCATCGTAATGCTGTCTGTTATCCTGGAAGTAAATCAGTGATCTGTTAGTAGAAGTGAGTTCATTGATAGAACACACACGAATCGTTTATTTATACGACTGGAAGGGTGGATGGCAATCCTCATTTTTTAACTTCATGGCGCGCACTGAATTCATTCAAAAGCTTGTGGTTTGTGATGGGAAATTGTTTTTCGGCTAAGCGGTGTCACTCTTTTGATCCTCAGCAGTTCTCCCCATGAAACCAAAGGAGTCAACTGTATCCATTTTAAGTTCGTATTATCAGAAAGGAAACCAAAATTCCTGGTTCAAATCCCAGTCTAGTGCTCTCTAGCAAAGCTATCTTACTGATACTGGATCCTATCTAAACAAATAGTAGATCAATAGAAAGACGAATATTTTGAGTACGGAAATGATTCCAACACTAGAACATAATCGAATCCGAAATCAATGCTTGAGCATTGAAGCCAGAAGTGTGTCCTCCGTCCGTCCAGAGGCGTCTCTTCGAGCAGTGGGGAGGACGAAATCTCGGCTGGCCCTGCTTTATTGGTTGAGAATCTGATAACTATTTGTGGTGATTCCAAAACAGCAAGTCCACACTTCCTGATCGGGAAATCCCGATCGGAATCCCGACGCCCCGTCGGGAACGCTCTGGCCACCGAACGGCTGATTCGAGCCGTCCAAAAATTCTATAAAAAGAAAACCAAGTGGGCCTACTCGAGAATAAACGGCATCTGACATGTGTAAGTGGCCGATCCAAGCACTCCATTTTTGGACGGCTCGGATAGGCCAAAAATGAAGTGTTTGGATCAGCCAAAAATGGAGTGCTTGGATCGGCCACTTACACACGTTGGATGTCGTTTATTCTCGCGTGGGCCCACTCGGTTTTTTTTTAAAGAATTTTTGGACGGCTCGGATCGGCCGTCCGATGGCTGGAGCATGCCCGGCGGGGCGTCGGGATTCTGATCGGGAAATCCCGATCGGGAAATGTAGACTTTCCGATTCCAAAGCTAGTGTTTCAGAATTTTTTTCGTGACACTGTTTCTGAAATCACACTTTTTTATGGTACAGTCTTTCAAATTCCTACGCCTTTCCTTTCAAAACAATACAAGCGATGAAAAGCTATTGGAGTTCTCCCACTGAAGTTTTAGCACACTGAATGGAAGACGAAATTTACACAATTTTAAATAAGCAAGCCAATAAGGCGCGAAATAAATATGCAGAAGTCGTTCTAACATTTTGATCGTCACAAGTCTGATGCCATCGGTACATACCCAGAACCTCCATTAGTGAATGGTGGGATTGGTCTCTCAAGATTAATCGAGTTGCACGTAAGCTAGCCGAATGCCTGAATTATTCCCCCAAAAAAAGTCCGAAAAGCTTTCAAAGGCTCCTCGCATGGATATATTTCCTTCTGTAGTTCATTGCAGCTCTTCTTCTCGCCCAAGGGAATCTATACACAATCTTGTCTGCAAAACTGAAGTAGGCATCACTCCAAGGTCTTCTGATTGATATGATCAAAAAAGGAACCAGAACACCTGCAGCAAATCCCACCCCAATGCTCAAGTAAAGCCACTTATCAATAAAGCTATCTGAATCTTGATCATGATTCTCCTCCGTCTTTCCGGTATTCCTTTGGCACTCAACAGGAAGAGGATCTCCACAAAGACCTGGGTTTCCAGCAAAACTGGATTCAGTAAAAGTCGACAACTGCCCCGAATAAGGGATCATTCCTGTTAAATTGTTGTTGGATAAATTCAGATAACCCAAGAACGATAGCGAAGAAAGGCTTGCAGGAATTGCACCGGAGAACTTGTTACTTGAGAAGTCAAGCGACCCCAATTCGCGCATGCTGGAAATGTTTACTGGAATTCGGCCACTGATTTGGTTTCTGGACAAGTTCAAAACCACCAAACCATTCAACTTTGTTAATTCCTCTGGGAACTCTCCATACAAATTGTTGCCCGAAAGGTCTATGCTGGTGAGAAGGGAAAGGGTCTTGGTGTATTTCTGAAATCCACCTTTTGTGTTCACAACAAAGCTTTCTTCATAATACAGACCCCTGTACCTCCCATATAGAAGATATTGGTTCACTTTTCCCTCTCCTACCATGGATTTCAAATCACCTAAGGTAGCTGGAATTTGGGAATTCAAATTGTTTTCTGCAAGGTCAAGGACTTGCAGTGAACTTAACTTTGAAATCCACGAGGGAATTCCTCCAGTAAAAGAATTAGACCTTAAGCTAAGAATTCTGAGACTGAGAAAACCATTTCCAAGCCATTGCGGAATCTGACCTGATAAATTATTGTTTCCAAGATCTAGTGTCTCCAAACTAGATAAATTTTGGAAGGAAATAGGGATTTCTCCTGAAAGTTTGTTGTTACTGAGGTGCAGAGACTGGAGCTGTTTTAGCTCACCCAAAGACCCGGGAATCACCCCAGAAAAATCGTTGGTTCCAAGGTCTAGAGCCTTTAAGTAAGAGCAATTTCCAATGCTTGGAGGAATGCTTCCGATAAAATGATTACTCGAAAGATCAATGACTTGAAGATAGGTCATTCCTCCTATAGAGTCTGGAACTTCGCCATTTAGTTGGTTACCAGAAAGAGAAAGGAAGACCAAATCCGTCAAAAAGTCGATGATATTCTGAGAAATGGAGCCGGTGAACTGATTGTTGGCGAGATCAAGTAACTCAATTTGGACACTAGGAAGAGGAATGGGTCCTTCAAAGAAGTTAGAGCTGAGATCAACATCTGCAAAGGGGGCTACACGTAAGGGATTTGGAAGCTGACCCTCTAACCGATTGAGAGAAATGTTCAAGAGCGATAGATTCGAAGAGAGGTCCCAGAACCAGCTAGGAATGGAACCTGAAATGCTAGTGTTCGGGAAATTAAGAAACTGGAGCTCCTTTTGAGATTGAAGCCAAGCTGGGAATGAGGGACCCAATTTGCATGAACCCAAGTCGAGATTTCGGATATGGAATGGAGGAATCCAATTAGAACTAACATTGAATATGAAAGAATTTGATGATAAGAGTAGGATCTTCAGATTTCTTAGCTTAGCAAAATGTGCTTCAGAGACAAAACCACTCAACTGATTGGAGGAGACATCGAAGGCATTCAACTCAGAAAGCTGCCCAAAACTCTCTGGGAGAGTTCCATTTAGTTTGTTCCCTCCTAAACCAATGTCAGTTAGATTCTGCAGTGTTCCTAAAGAAGAAGGAATAGGACCTTCAAACAAATTAAAGCTAAGACCAAGCTTCACTAGATTTCCAAGCTGACCCAACCATTCAGGCAATTTACCAGAAAGCTGGTTGTTGCTCAGTTCCAAAAACATTAAACTAGGAAAAGGATTCTTTGCACCACAGTTTGCAGTAACTTCAAGTGATTCTGGTAAACTTCCAGTCAAGTTGTTACCGGACAAATCAAAATTTACCAAATTGCAGAGTCTACCAATGGAGCTTGGAATTCTACCCTTGACATTATTCGCAAATAGATCAAAGACGGTCAGAGATGTCATGTTTCCAATGGCAGAAGGTACTTTGCCATGTAGTTTGTTCGAAGCCAAACGGAGAACCTCTATTTTCCCCCACCCTTGCCTGAAGAGCTGGGGGCAACTGGCACTAAGGTTATCGTTCAATGCAAGGTTCAAGTATTGAAGGCTTGGAAGCTCACCAAGACGAAGTGGAATTCTCCCAAACAACCGACTACTGCTCATATCGACATAGACAAGGCTGGTCAGATTTGCAAACCAATCTGGGAGCTTTGAATAGAAGCTGTTAAAACTAAGATCAATAACAGCAAGCGACGTGAAGTTAATAGATTCAATTGGAGCTAAAGTGGAAAGGCTACATAGCGAAAGGTGGAGCTCGGTCAGATGTGGAATTGTATTTAGTACCTCAGCCCAGTTTGATTCCACAAGCGAAAGGTCCACTTGGTTCATCTCAAGATGTTTCAGTGAAACAAGGCCTTTCAACCATTGAAAACTATCAACACTCAAGAAATTCAAAGAAACATCAAGAGATAGCAAGCTAGAGAGGTTTCCCAAATGTGGAGGGATTTTCCCACTAAACCCAGCATTAGAAAGGTTAAGATATTCCAAATTCTTCAAAGAACCAAGAAATACAGGAATTGGGCTGTCTTGAAAAGTGTTGGAACTCAAGTCAAAATGTGTCAAGGACTTGAGTTTTTTCAAGGAAGGTCTAATTTCTCCACTCAAGTTCCAGAATCCATACCTGGTATTAGAATCAGAAGAATCTAATGGATATGGGTTGTGAAGGTTGATTGTAATGACAGCTCCAGTATTGTTATTGCAACCGATCCCCCTCCATTGACAGCAGTTGCTTCCACGCCATGAGGAGAGCCGGTTCTCTGGATCGTTAAGGCCGTTTTTGAAATCAATAAGAGCTTCAAGATCAAATTTTGTGCAACTCGTGAGATGGGTATTTCCATAACAAACGAAGTCTGTTGCTATTGAGCAAAGAACAAGTAAAACGAGACCAAAAACTGACAATCTCTCCATAAGTTTCAAGCAATGAACCACTGCTATGAACCATAAACTATTTGAAGTCTCTATATGCGATAAGACTTGTTAATAGCATCAAGGTGGTCTAATTTTCATCAGAATACTTACAAGGCCCTGGACATATTTTAGAAGGTCTTTGACTTATTGTGTGTTTTGATTTGCTTGATGAGCAAGGTTGGGTGATGATAAATCCATTGATGGGCATTCCCCCAATGAGAAAGTCAAAAGATGCACACCATCATATTGAGGACTTGGGATTTAGATGGGGGTTGGAGTTTTAAATTATAGAAGTGTTGAAAACACACACCTAAGGGCAATATGATGATAAAATTGGTCCAATATCTTTGACAAGAATCCCAATTTAGTGTATGAAAGGGTGATAAAGGTGAAGAAACCAATTTGGTTTCACATGGAGTTGAGAATTTTTATCCACACCACATTTCTTTCCCCTTGCATCAGTTACATTTATCGTTTTTTACCTAAAAGTATGAATCCATACTATATACAAATCTGTTTGTACTCCCAAACCTCCAAACCCCAACCTTAATTTTGTAGACTTCTGATTTTTTTAGAGAGAGAGAGAGAGAGAGAGAGAGAGAGAGAGACGTTGGAGGAGGAGAGAGAATAATTTGAGGGAGAGAAGAGGTAGGGATGAATATGGAGAGAGAGATTTAAGGGAATAAGTTTTATTAGATAAATAAATATTATACTTTGTTTAGTTTTTTTTTGTTTTGTTTTGTTTATCTTACATTTTCCACCATTACAAATAAATTTAAATCTATTTTATTTCCCCTTCAAATATTTAATTCACAATAGCAGATATATGTCTTTCCATGCATAGAATAAGAAAAATGCTTCCGTGCATCGAACATCGAACACAGGGGTCGGAAAAAAAATTGAACTTTCTTTTTTTATCAACTAGCATTGTGTCCGTGTTCATATATGGGACCTAAAAATATATAAATGTGATTTTTTTCTCGTGTATTCAACGGACACAACACTAATAAATGCATGCAAAAATGTATACAATGAGAGAATGATAAGAGAGAGAAGGGAGGGAGAAAAGGGGGGGAAGATCGTTTGCAAGAAGACTGGATTCTGCCCTTGGGCCTTTTTGCGGATTAAAAAAAAAGAAAAGAAAGAAGAAGACTGGATTCTATTTCCAGGTTTTCTTTAGTTCTTTAGTAAATATTCGGGAAGTCATAGAGATTGACAGTCATGTCAAAAAAAAAAAAAAAAAAATTGCCAGTGTAGTAGAAGAAACTCCTCTTTTTGGGGCCAAACTTACAACCCATTTGTCACATTATCAAAATTCATATAGGCCCGTATGGAAAAATTTATTTTCCTTTATCAAAAAAATTATAAAATCTACGGCTTCAACTTTCGCACTGCAGAATATTTTTCTGTAAAATAATTCTGGTCAAATGGAAGAAATTATAGCTTTCCTACACGATTCTTTCTAAAAGTACACACAAAAAAATAATTTTTTTTTATTTCATTTTTCATAAAAATTTATTTTTCATACAACATTCTTGACAACTCAATAGAGTTATAGGCTTTATCATTTGGATCATCTTCCCTTATTAAGAATTACTCGTGCCAAAATTCATCTTTATCTGATTTGGACCATTGCAAAATGGGGTACACATTTATGTCCAATCAAAATACTAACAAAATGAAAGTCTCAAACGAGAGAGAGAGAGAGAAGAGAGAGAGAGAGAATGAGTGGAGAAGGTAAGGTAGTGTGTGTCACAGGTGCGTCAGGTTTCATAGCATCATGGCTCGTCAATCTCTTGCTTCAGCGCGGTTACACCGTCAAAGCATCAGTTCGTAACCTAAGTCAGTCTCTCTCTCTCTCATCTGTGTTTCTATTTCTGTTTACTTGGACTAACAGCTGCTTTGGATCATGAGAACTGATGCGATAAGAAAGGGTAGTTCTTTTTCATCAAATCTCAAGATTTGGTGAGAAAGGGGTCGGGACAATCAAAAGATTTCATTTTTATATTTCTCTCCATTTCTCACAAATCATTCAGTCCAAATGAGTGATTCGGGGAGACTCTCTAATCTTTTCTTACCAAATCGCTCAATCGAAAGGGGCTAATATACACAAATATTCGTGGCCTATGATATGTTACTTGGATTTTCTTTTTGTATACTGTTGGATTTCACTGCCACTGCTGTAAAGCGGGTAATTGATAGGAGGAAAATAATTTTGCCAAATATAAACTTTTTCGTTTTTGTTTTCGGGTGTTTGGTTAATAATTGAAAAATATTTTTTCAGCACATAAATATGCGTATGTATATATACATGCGTGTGAGAGAGAGAGAGAGTCATGGGCCAAAGAAATTAGGAGAATCTAACTGGGAAATTGACTTTAAGAGAGAGAGAGAGAGAGAGAGAGAGAGAGACGACTATGTGAGGGATTGCCTGATTGGTTATATTTCAAGAGGTATCGGGAGAACAGAGAATTGATCTGGAAAATGACTTACCCAGTTTTTCTTGAAAAGTTATTTTACCTCAGTTTGTTGGGAAAGGTTTTCCTAAGTAAAACATTTACCCGGGTTTAGTACAACCAAACACCCAAAAAATGGGTAAACATTCTACTGGAAAATATTTTATGGCCAAACAGACGGAGCCATAATGTAAAACGAGTAGTTTAGCAGCTTGATAAAATTTGGTGAAGATCATGACCGACCCTTGAACTCAATCTGAATTACCATAAGCTACAGTTGCCCATTTTTGAAATGCTACCTCTTTGTGTATGTCACATCAGAAGACTAAAACAACTTGCTTTTGGGTACAAGCAGAGAAAAATTGCACCCAATGAATCTACAGATTACAATCCTTCCACCATGCGTAAACAGAACACTTGAACACAGTAAGCAAAAACGAATTTTTAGACTCGGAAAGGGCTTAATACTTGTGAAACTCTCATTCTAAGTTTGTCTGGGGAATTACCATGTCTTAGGAATTACTACTGGTTGAAGAAGAACAAGATGCTTTTAGAGGACTGTGACAGCAGAGAGAGCTTAGCAGGGAGGGAGAGAGATAGAGAGACACAAGGGATCACGGAGATAGAGAGAATTAACTGGGCTATAACCGTACGAGGATAGTAGATCGGGATCACCGCTGGCTGGTTATGTTTGGGGTTGATTTGAAGCTATACATATCCTAGTAGTATTTAGTATCAAGATTTGGGCCACGTGGTTGTGTCATTCTGTTAACTGTTTTTGTGGGTAACAGTCAGCACGGCAGTATTGAAAAGTTTTGGAGAAAATGGGGCGGGCTTTAGTAAGCAGTTATGAAGGTACCCTGGACCGTTCCCTGGACTTGTTCTAAGTTTCTCCCGGTGTATTGGCCAGTTCAAAAATCCGGTTTTTGTTGGTTAGAAGATGAATCTTTTGTGGCCTAACACAGAAATACAGAATGACAATATATGCGTGAGTCTCAAAATGGAATTTTAGAGCATACATGTCAAGGCTACCGAAAGATTAATCAATTTTATTATAGAGGAGTTTTGAGTCAATATAGACTTCAATTCAATTTTACCGAATAGGTGATCTCCTGTAAAGCACATTTTTATTCATCTCCAGATGTGAATTGTGTGCTTATAAAATGCTCGTAAGTCCCAGCTAAACCATTTAAGCAACCAAGTGAAGCAGTCATACGATATGCTTTTCTGCAGCATGTCATCCTTGCGTAGTTTCATATTTATCCAGTCAGATGCCTTCAATTAATGAATAACTTTGCACCCATACAAGGTTGGTTACCTTTTATTGAATCAGTACCATCTATGCCTTGTCATGACATTGCATGCTATTTTTCGTCTACCAAGTAATAAGGGATACCTATATGAATGGCATAACAAACAAGGTTGTCCATACTGTTCCGTACTGGCCGGTTCCGGTACACAGGAGGTCTAATTCCGTTTGAGGTTGTTTTTCAGCGTTTACCGTGGGTCCGGCCAGTATCAGAGCATTCCGGGAGTACCGGCGGTATGACCACACAGTTGGTAAACGGAAAAATTGAGGGAAAATAAAAGAAAGAAGGAGATCGAAGGTGAAGATTTCCCGGCTTGTTTCTGCAACCAGTCCGGCGAAATTTTCCAGGTTGATTTGAAGCCAAACTTGCTTCTGCAACCAGTTCGGCTTGGAAGAGATGAGAGATCTTCTTGCAAATTTGGAGAGATGAGCGGCTTGGAGAGAGAGAGAGAGAGAGAGGCGCTAGGGTATAAATTAGAACAAGGGTAATATATGTGTCTGCCTAGCACGTGGTTGTAGTACTGGTTACTATCTAATAAATGTTACCGCATCATCTTATTTCTTTTCATATATCAATCAAATTTGGGTGACGTAAATGAAAGATAAGTTTGTTAATAAATATAACATATTTTTTATGTTTCTAATGAGAGAGTCTGAAATGGAACCCGGTAATATACCGGTACCGGTACGTGCCATACCAGTGGAAAATGGTGCTATGTCCGGTACAGTATTCAAAACCTTGATAACAAACACTCACTCTGTGGAATATCTATTGCATGGGACTTTGGTCCGTGGTGTCATCCTGGTTTGGGTTACAATGGATTATGTCGAGGAATGTTATGGAGCTTTTAATTACTTGGAGGGGTGCTAGAGTGGGTAAGAAGAAGAAGTACGTATGGGCTATGATTCCTCTTTGTTTGATGTGAACTATTTGGCGTGAGAGGAATTCGAGATGCTTTGGAAGGGTTGAAAAGTTTTGTTTAAAATTAAAAGTTTTGTTGTTAGTAGTTTGTATAGTTGGGACAAGGGAGAATGTAATCCATCCCTTGATCATTTTCTAGATTGGTTTGAGTTGTCTAATTCACAAGGTGGTGTATAGGGTCTTTTTTGTCTTGGTTGTCTTTTTTTGTATACGGGTGGCATTCCCTTAATGCCTTCTTTAATATAATTATTTACTTATAAAAAAAAGAAAAGAATATCTATTGCAATTAACTTTGCAATTGTTATGTTATCTACGCACTCAGAATGACACGCCATGCACTTGTACCTATATTGAAGCTAGTCATGGTATATCTCTCCCATTGGTACTTATGCAAAATATTTCTACGAGACAGATGACCAAAGAAAGACTGAACACTTGCTTGCGCTTGATGGAGCCAAGGAAAGACTTCATTTGTTTCAAGCAGACTTACTGGAAGAAGGATCCTTTGACTCTATAGTTGATGGATGTGAAGGGGTTTTTCATACAGCATCTCCTGTTCAGTTTTCAGCGTGTGACCCACAGGTACATATTGTGCTACTTTACTTCCTTTAACATGCTGTAATTTTAGGCTGAGAAATGTAAATGAAAACCATCAATCTTATGCTTGCTTCCGTACTTTGTGGCTCTATGATCATTTCGTTCAGATAATCTACGTGACATCGGCGCAAGAGACTAATGCATTAGGACTTTCTCTGGCATGTAATGGACTTACTGATTTGTTGAGGAGTCTCACTTTACTAGAACAACTGCTATTATTTTTCTCTAACTAGGATTCCGTCGAGTCAAAGGCAGGCACGACGCACGATATTTATCAGACAAAATCACGTCAGACAGAAGCAGTCAAAGAAATCAAGGAGCACCTTATGAAGTCTGCAATTTTGTTTCAGACCTACATAGGCTCTCTGGTATTCACCAGCATGATTGGAGCCTTAAATTATATGAATACTGAATTAGTCTGATTGTCAGATTTATTGTTCTTTGGGGTTTTCTAGTCACCATGACACCAAGTTTGTGATACTTTTGAATGTCGAGGAGGCAATGTTTCTTTTTTGGAGTCTACTAATGTTGGAAAGTGACTAGAATTCCTGTATTAAGCCGGTTTAGACTTATTTGACTAGAATTCTTATTCTATATCGGTTTAGGTTTATTTTTAATGCTTTCCTATAAATAGGGACCTTGTGGGTTCCTATGGTTTGTCCATTAAGGAGAGGCTCCTTTGGGTATTATTGTGGAGTCCTTTGTTCCTTTTGTTATTGCGGCTTGATATTAGAGTGTTGAATTGTCTTTTTGGGTTCCACTAAGGGTTTGCGCCCTTTTGTGTTCCACCAGAGATTTGTCCCTAAATATCTTTTGGTGTTTCTTCGAGAGTTACAGATATAGCTAGATCTTTGTATCCCTCGCTCTTCGCCGTGGAGTACGTTCTTGCTTTGTGCTTGAGTAGAACCACGTAAATCTTTGACTTTATTTGGTTTAGGTTTTGAGGGAGGTTTTTGGGGTAATAACTGGAAAGAGATAAACAGAGAAATGAGAGTAATAATTGAGGAGAAAACTTATTGGAGATCGTGCGCAGAGAGAGAGGGCGGGTTGGGTTTCTAGACCCAAACCGAACATAGTCTTTGTGTCCTTGTTTTGATCGCTTGTTGGTTTGTTTATTCTCTACTTCGTGGTTATCATAACAACCTGGTATCAGAGCTTAGGGTTTCTTCCTACGCTTTTGTTTATTCCGTTGTGTCTTGTTCTTGGTGCTCGTTTTTTCTATTGCGATAATGACGGCTCGATACGAAGTTGAGATCAAAGCAACAATGCCACGTCTATGGCTTGTGGAGATGTGGTTTTTGCTACTTCAACAAGGATTATACAAGGTTTTGTTAGGGAAGAGGAGCGTTTTTGGTGAGAGCTTGAGGAGGAGACTTCGTCTACCGTGATATAGTTGAAGCTCGTTGGTATGGTGCTCAGTTCAATTTTTAGTTAATTCTGGCCTATGATGTGCTTCGAGAAGTTTATTGCCCTTTAGAGTTTTGGGGAAGAGATTTTTTTTGCGAGAGGATTGCTCTATGGTGTTGGATTCTATGGAATTCAAGTCAATGAGGAGATTCGTTGCAAGTGACTAGATTCCTATGTTAAGTCGGTTTAGACTTATTTGCCTAGAATCCCTATTCTATGTCAGTTTAGGTTTATTTTTAGTGCTTTCCTAAGAAGAGGGAACTTGTGGTATTCTCTCCTCATTCATAGTGAATCATCTCTTGCTCTTCGCCCGTGGAGTACGTTCTTGTTTTGTGCTTGGGCAGAATCACGTAAATCTTTGTGTCCTTGTTTTGATCGCTTGTTGGTTTGTTTATCCTTTACTTCGTGGTTGACAAAACAACTAGATTAAGTCCTAGACTCCCAGTGAAAGCTAGGTCAACTTGAGAAACCTCGAATGATCTTTATGTTTGCCCAATTGTAGACGACACCAATTGCAGGGGCTAGGCTGGTTCCAGCAAACTGATTCACAAAATCTGTTCAATAGACCCATTAAGGGAGGTCATAGGACAAAGTAAGTGCAGATGTCTAATTTGTATAACCCATGATGAATTGTCATTTGCCAACTTATTCTATAGTGACTCAAATTTTCGCTTGGCCTCATATTTCAGGCGGAACTAATTGATCCTGCACTAAAGGGTACAATTAACGTGTTAAGATCATGTGCCGAAGTTCCATCTGTTAAAAGAGTGGTTCTGACATCATCTATGGCTGCTGTCGTATTCAACCGAAAGATGCTAATTCCTGGTGTCTTAGTTGATGAAACTTGGTTCTCAGATCCATTGTTTTGCGAGGAGTCAAAGGTAGGTTAATGAGCTACATCTTTTATCATCGTTTTTGTTTATTTGCTATGCTTATGAAGAAAAAAGCAAGTAGAAGTTCTACATATTTGATTGCAATGTAATAATTCAAAACACTTCTGAGGATCACCAATGCAGTTTGGTGTAGTTGTGAGGTGGAGCCAGGGTTCCATCATGTATATAGAAGGATCCTTCTTTTTTTTGTAACATTTTTATTGTTCGATCAGCAGCAACTGTTGTCAAAATGAACCTTCTTTTCTTCCTCCATGGTGCTTGCTTCTTTTCTTTGAGAGGAACAACTTTCTGTACCACTGTTTGCTGGATGTGCTCATCATTGCTGCAAGTTTGCACTTTCTAATGTGTTGCAATCGTATTGGACAGGCTTCCGTCATTTAATGTGATTAGTCATCATAAAAGAAGTTGTTACCTTTTTGTTGAATTAGAGATGATTGTTGCCCTTCCATATGCCTCTTGGAAAGGCTCTTTACATGTTGGATGGTGACTTTGATTTGACCAATCGTAATTATTGGTTTGAAGAATGATGATGTATTGTTCTTCAGTTGATATTAGGACATATTTTAGTGACCAAAATGTATACTATCTGAAGCAATAAATACACAGCCGATCATCAGACTTGTATTAGACATATTTTGATAAGTGAAAACTATGAAGAGTATATTTCCAAGAGCGCATGTGTATTTTGATGGCTGACTCGATTTCACAAGGCAAAAAGTTTATGAATACTAAGAGTACATCAAATATTAAACCCATTGACAGGTATATTTTATGACAACCCTTCTTTAAAATCCATATTTTTTACTGATATCACAGTAAAATTGCATCTTATGGACACTCAAACTGTAAACTTACAGGGGGTCCATATAAATGGTCATGTGAGTAGTTCCCATAGCCGATAGATCTCAGTTGTATGCACGTGTTTCAGTTATATGCTGGTTAAGGGTCAACTAGTTTTACATTCAAACTGGACGCCTTTTTACTGATATTACTGGTTTCATCAGCTTTGGTATCAGCTTTCAAAGACGTTGGCAGAGGAGGCTGCTTGGAAATTTGCAAAAGAGTATGGGATTGACATGGTTACAATTAATCCAGGATGGGTGATTGGTCCTCTCTTACAACCTACGGTTAATTCAACTGTGGAGGTAGTTCTCAACCTCATAAACGGTACTTCAGCAGCCCATGCTTGCCGATTTGTCTTGGTACTTGAATTGTTTCAGTTTCTCTAGCTCAATGATTAAGTTCACCCCCTTTGCCAGAATTGATTTTTTTCCCTGTGTTAAATAAGAGATTTTGGAGCGTCATCATTGCCTTAGATTGTCAAGAGAGTTCTGGATCTTTTTTTGTTCCCTTATAGGAGTTCAATAGATATGCACGGTAGCATTGATTCATTTAAAGGCCTTTTTTCTGCTAACGTGAACGCACAGTGCATGTCAAACCATGCACTGGCAACAAGTTTTGGCTATCTCCAAAGGTCAACATGATGGGTTTATAAAGGTAGAATAATCGTTTTCTTTTATTCCATGTAGGAGCTAAATCATTTCCAAATGCAACTTATAGATGGGTAGACGTTAGGGATGTTGCCAATGCACATATTCAAGCATTTGAAAGTCCCTCAGCCAGTGGAAGATATTGTGTGGTTCACAAACCTGCACACTTCTCTGAGGTTGTCAGAATTTTGCACGAGCTCTACCCTGCACTAGACCTCCCTGACAAGTAAGTGCCCTTCATCCTTCCGCGTTCTTGTGAGGTTCAATTCATTCATTAGTCCTCCAAAAGAACCTCGTCCAGTTGTTCACAAATGACTATTTGTCACACCAGGTTACTTTTTTATTGCTTTACTCGTCTTTCGTTTTTATTGACAAGTTCTTCCAATCTTGTTTCCCCTTAATTAATTTTCGGTAATGCATAGCATAGTATCAAGAACATGAGTGAATTTGGAATGTCTCGTGGAGCACGTCAAGGACATTGTGTACCAGATTTAGGACTAATTTTAGGTCCGATCAATTTATTTTTTTGGGACCTGTGTCCCCACTTCGGGAACTTGCGAGCAATGCACCCCAATCACGCTGCCTGCATGAACAAACCAACCACCCAATCATGCTATACTTACCTTCCAACCCAATTCAGCTGCTGCCCATGGTTTACAGGCTTTTATTATAGTTATGTATCCTATGCCACATCGCATACGTAAGCAGAAATTTCATTTAGTAACCATTTTAACCTCCATTTCAAGAGCTACTAATCCTAAGGAAGTTCAAGTGTTCGGACTTCTGAGGGATTTTGTGTTCATGTAATATTATTGATGGATGCCTTCACCAATTAAGTAAATGCTCTAGATTATTTGTTATCTATTTGAATTGGATCTCAAGCACGTTTAACACTAATTTTGTATCAAATTCTCTAGTTAATATTTTATTGATGCTGTTAAATTAGCAACATGGGCAGTTTACTTTTATCCTTGAGGGGCACCCGGGATACATATTTTGATAGTGCTTGCTAAAGCTGATTTAATCCCTAATCGAAAGATACTGGAACACAAATTTTCTATGGGGTGTTTGGGAATTTACTTTGCTTAGGTTGCACATTGTCCACCATGGTTTATGCAATCTCTGCACCATGTGTTTTTTGTACATTGCAGACAGGACGATAGCACGGGTTTGCAACTAGGCTACCATGTAGTAAGTGAGAAAGCAAAAAGTTTGGGCATCGACTTCACTCCATTTGAGGTGAGCTTAAAGGATACTGTGGAAAGCCTGAAGGAGAAGAATTTCCTTGCTGTTTGAATCATGGTATTTGCTAGCAAGTGAAGGCAAAGCTGGTCTTTTGGACTTCAGTGTCGTCGTTTTGAATTTCATATGTACTTGCAATTTTCTAATTGTTGAAGGTCGTGTACTGTTGTAATAATTGTTGTGCTGGAAAATCATTGACTACGTCTACAATTTGTGTTTGATGCAAGTCCCAAGTCTTGAAATTCAACGAGGAATGATGTTCATTGATTGATTTACTCTCTTTGGTTCACACTGCATGTGTCCTGTAAGGTTGGCTACCACATGCAAATCAGAAACCGTGGATGTAAAATTTAATTGGATGGCAGTTGGTTCTACAAAGCCCTTGGTTCTTTGATTTCTATTTTCTTTCTCAGCATTTGCAGAATCATTTTATGTTCGAAGAGATTATCTCTTGGGCCAATCTTTAGCTTACTTTGCTGCATTTACCAGAATTCGTACCTTCTATCATGTTGAAATGGTTATGACTGAAGGATAAATGCTCAAAACATATGATTTCATGGCAATTTAACAAGTTTTTGGTAGTTTCTGTCATGTCATGTCTAATATGTAGCTGCAATTTGGTGGTTAGTTACACCCACCACACCCCCCCCCCCCCCAATTTGGTGGTTAGTTACAACCCCCCACCGCCCCTTCTTCATAACAAAAATGCTACAAACGCAACGACTCTCACACAACAATTCATATAATTGCTGATGTCATGCTGACGTTAGCTCAAAACGACGTCGTTTTGATAATTATAAAAAAAAAAAGAAAAGAAAGTCGCGGAACGGTGCTTTCCCTTTCCCTTCCCCTTTCTCCCTTCTCACGATCAAAATACAGACCAGAGAAAAGAAGAATACAGAGCAGAGAAGAATAGACGGGCTCCGACCACCACCACCACCAGCGACCATCACCCAACCCCAGCGCTCCCCCATAGCCGGCAACCGCCACCACCACCGGCTTCTGGGCACCCGACGCTGTTACCTTCACCACGAGGTCTCTCTCTCTCTCTCTCCCTCCCTCCCTCCATTTCTCTCTGTCCTTGTTTCAGATAGGATATGACAATACCTTCATCCATTTCCTTTCCAGGTTTTCAAAGCCCTAATTTTAGAAAAGCCCTAATTTTCGAGCAACCCTAATATCAGAGCAAAGGATTTTTTTGAAAAATTAGGGCAAACTGATTTGTATTAAAATCAAAGAAGTCTCAGGAAGAAACACAAAATGGGGAAGATTAGTAGGAAAAAATGAGTGATTTATAACTTCGAGATTTTTACCTCTTCAAGTTTCATTCGATTCGATTTTGTTGGAGAAAGTGTAACAACGGTCTCGAGAGAGAGAACACCTTCGTGGTGGAGGTAACAGCGCCGGGGTACCCAGAGGCCGGTGGTGCTGTTGGTCGCCGGGTTGTGTTGGTCGCTGCTGCTGGTGGTGGGAGCCCCTCTTTCACACCTCTTATCTGTATTCTGATCGTGAAAAGGGGAAGAGCGACTGATCTGTTCCGCGACCCTTTCCTCTTTTTTTTTTAATTATCAAAACGACGTTGTTTTGAGGTGACGTCAGCATGACGTCAGCAGTTGTGTGAGTTGTTGTGTGGGAGCTGTTGTGTTTGTAGCATTTTCCCGTTAAATTTGGTTTTTCATGCTGACAGTCCTAGATGATGTCTTCCTTAAACAATTCGGGTTACCGTCGTGGAGTCATGATGGGGCTAAAAAACGAAGTTTGGAGAGGTTTGGTTGGATATATATAGTAACTTAGTAAGTATAAAGGAGAGGTGATCCCATCGTTCAATAGGTGATTCGTTTGTGAGGTCCACTGCTTATGTCAACTGTCAAGTTGTCGACCGCTGCTCTGCTATCCCTTTTATATGTCCCTGTTAAGTTAAGTTGTTATTAACAGGGAGGGAGATCTAGAGAGAGAGAGAATGGGTACCGGAGAAGGAAAGGTAGTGTGTGTCACAGGTGCATCAGGTTTCATAGCATCCTGGCTCGTCAATCTCTTGCTCCAGCGCGGTTACACTGTCAAAGCTTCAGTTCGAAACCCAAGTCAGTACTCCTCGTTTCCCAAGATAAAAAACAAGTTCAGTCATTCATTTCTAGTTTCTTCTCTCTCTCTCTCTCCCTCTCTCTCTCTCTCTCATCTGCATTTCTACGCATTCGTGTCGTGTTGCACGTTTCTTGGATTTTCTTTGCGTATACCCATATATCACTCTCCTAGGTAAAGAAGAAAGGAAATGACAGATCAGATAGAGGTAGAAGTTCAAGCCAGAAGTAGTGACTCTAGCTCGTTGTAGTATAGAATTTGGGAGTGGCTTCTCCTGCATTTCCTGGAGAATCTCAGGAAGTTTTTCCACTCTCCCATGCATCTCCCCTCTAAGATTGACACGATCTGTTCCACCTTTTCGATCTGTATCACACCCTGACTCCACGGCTGGCTCTGATTCTGCTTCAACTAGATCGACTAAAGAAACTCGTAGTTTTTATTACGGAGCTATTCTCTTTCCTGGATTTTCTCTTATAGGAGAAAGCGGTAAGTTAGTGTTGTTCTAAGGAAGTGGTAGTTGGGAGGAGGTATTTTGAACACACCCTTTTTGATTAGATATAGAAATGGCTTGGAATTTCACTCGTTATGGAGTGTACCATCAGAAAACTAGAACTTTTTCTTTTTTGGCAAGACAAGAAATGCATGGGGTATAAGTCACTTAGTGGTGGGCAATAGTTGACCTTCACTTCCAACTAGGCAGCTTCTTATGAATTACCAATGGTTGGAACTTGGATAAGAATAAGATGAGCTATAAGATAGCTGTAACTGTAGAAAGAGTTCAGCTCAGGGGAGAGAGAGAGAGAGAGAGTAGTGAATTGATTAAGAATTGGGCCACGTGGTTTTGTCAACCTATGATCCGTTTTTGTGGGTAATGGTCAGCGCGGCAGTCTTGAATCTTTTTCAAGAAAAAAGAGGGCAGGCTTTAGCTAAGCAATTGTATAAAGATATAGTTGCCCGTCCAGTTTTTTACTTTTTTCCATCTAGAGACGGGAGCACACTCGATGCGTATGCAAAGTCGACTTTTGATAAAATATACACAATAATAAATCAAAGGTATTGTGCATATTTTATCGAAAATCAACTTGCATGCACGCATCACGTGTGTACCTGGCCTCTAGTTTCTCAATTTTGCCCTGTGTGAGGGTAATCAAAGAGGGAAAAAACTCACCCAAACGGAAAACAATTGGAGCGTAAAGAGGATACACAAAGATCCTAAATTCCTAATAAGAGATTCTATTGAAACTAAGAGAATACACACAAAAAACTTTTTTTTTTTTTTTGATCCGAAGAAATGGTGGGAGGGGTTACCAGCGTAGCAACCCTCCTTGGGCGTGACCATAGGGGCTCCCTACCCGTTGTGAAATGTCCGGTTTGAGTCATAGCTATTGTCCGAAATCAGACAAACCGTCACCACAGCACCATATAGGTATAAGTGGGCTTAAGTGTTTACCCCCACTCCCCCTTGCCACTGGCAAGACTCGAAACTGAGTCTCACGTGGATGAAGGGCACCCTACCCACTAGGCTACCACCTTCGGTAGTAATACACACGTAAACTTGAGAACAAAAACACACGACGGGCCTTGTTCGTTTTGGGGTCTCAAAACCTCTGGGCATGATCTCCAATAAATTTTCACAATCTCTTTCTCTACTCATTAATCTCGAAAACCTCCCTCAAAACCCAAAAAGGTAGGGATGTTTTGTCTTGTGGCGAAATTCACCTTTGTTGTTCAGAAGCATTTGGACTTCGGTGTCCTTTGGGGAGAGAAAACAGTTACCAATGTATACGTACAACAGTTGCATCATGGAAAGTTTTGGGTGGTTTTTTTTATTGGACCCATTTCACCTTATCATCCTGAAATTTTAAGTGGACTACATATCCGGTGAGACGAACAAAATGAATGGTTCAGATCAAATATTGCGCCCGATAAAATTATGTGACATGAGCCCCAAAATGCATGGCCATGAACTCACTTGTGCCGAAAGACTAGTCAATTTAAAAGAGAGACAGGGAGGAGTTTTGAGTCAAGACGGGCTTTAATCCAATTGTGCCGAATAAATCTCCTGTAAAGCATATTTGTATTCTTCATCTCCAGGCACACTATGATGTGCCCATAAAATGCTCTTATGTCATAGCTTAACCCATTTAGAAATATGGTCACTTTGGTGACGGGGAATAAAATTGTTGTTGGGCCTGTGAATCCTGATTCGGTTTGGGTTACGCTTCGCTGAAGGTTCGGTTAGGTTGTGGGGGCCGAGGGGTGGCACCTTTAGGCAGGGGCTCGGGGACTGCGCCCCCGAAACCTAAACAGCTGGGAGTAGTAAGGTAATTGGTAATGTAAACCATAGGCTATAAGTACTAGCTAAAAGCAGCAACTTGTACTCTTTTTTCATTCGACACATGGTGTAAAGTGTAAACCAGACTTAACAATCTGTTAGCGAACCATGTAAAAATCTCTACATCTTGCGTTTTTATTTATGTTTCTTGATTGTCTTTGCGTGTTGTGTGTTTGTTGGTATGGCCGAATTCCCAACACTTTGTTGAGGTGAAGTATTCATGTGATAAGCTTTTGTGCAGCATGTCATCCTTGCATAGTTTCCGCCGTTATCCAGTCAGATTGTTTCAGTTGGTGAACGAATGAATTTGCACCCGCATGAGGTGGGTTACCTTTTGTTGAATCATTCCCATGTAATTCTCGCCTGGCAAGTAATATGGAACTCTGAGGAACATATATCTTGATTAACTTTCTGAATGTAATGTTACGTACGTACTTAGAATGACATGCCATGCAATTGTAACTATGTTGAAGCTAGTCATGGTATATCTTTCACATTGGTACTTACTCGAAACATTTCTGTGAGACAGATGACCAAAGAAAGATTGAACACTTGCTCGCGCTTGATGGAGCCAAGGAAAGACTTCATTTGTTTCAAGCAGACTTACTGGAAGAAGGATCCTTTGAGTGTCTAGTTGACGGATGTGAAGGTGTTTTTCATACAGCATCTCCTGTTCAGTTTTCAGTGACTGACCCACAGGTACTTATTGTGCTACTTTACTTGATGAAAATTCTATTTTAGTATGAAAAAAAATACTTAAAACCACCAATCTTATACTTGCTGACATACTTTATGGTTCTAGGATTATTTCGCTCGGCTAATCTTTGTTTCATCGGTACAGGAAACTGTTGCATTAGGACTTGCACTGGCATGTAATATTGATCTGTTGAGGACTCACTTTTCTAGAACAACCAGTTTTACAGTTCTTTAACTAGGACTCTGGGAGTAAATTCTATTGAAAAGGCATTGAGGAAAGAAAACAGAAGGCCAAACAATAAAAGGACCCATACACCACTCTGAACTTCAAAATATCTAACATGTCAAGGAATTGATCCTGGTTTGGTTTATAGTTCTGTCAAAACACCAAAATCACGACAGAACTTTGAAGACTGCCTTTTGTATATGACTAAGGGGCAGGGGCTAGGCTGGTTCCAGCAAATGGATACAGAAAATATGTTCAATAGACCAATTAAGGGAGCATAGAACAAAGTAAGAAGTGCAGATGTCTGAGTTGTATACACATGTTGAATCTTCATTCACCCCGGTCAACTTAGTGTATCGTGACTCAAATTATCTTACTTTCTTTTGGCCTCATATTTCAGGCAGAACTAATTGATCCTGCAGTGAAGGGAACAATTAATGTGTTAAGATCATGTGCCAAAGTTCCATCTGTTAAAAGAGTGGTTTTGACATCATCAATGGCTGCAGTCGCATACAACCAGAATATGCTAAGTCCTGGTGTCTTAGTCGATGAAACTTGGTTCTCAGATCCATCGTTTTGTGAGGAGTCAAAGGTAGGTAAACGAGCTACTTCTTTTATCATGGTTTTTGTTTGTTGTGGTATTGCTTATGAAGAAAGTGCAAGTAGAAGTACTAGCATATTTAGTTTCAGAGGATCACCAATTCAGCCTGCATGTGTATTTTGCAGGCTGACTGGATTTCACATGGCAAAAAGTTATTAAGACTGAGAGTACATCAAATATTATGACCATCGACACGTATATTGACAACTGATAGTGCCTTCCTCATTCAAAATTCATGTTTTCTCGTGGTATAATAGTAAAATCTTGCATCTTATGGACACTCAAACGGTAAACTAACAGGAGGGTCCCTATAAATCTTGCATCTTACATATATTCGCATAGTTAATAGATCTCAGTTTTGGGTTGTTTGCATATTTGTTTCAGTTGTATGCTGGTTAAGGGCTGATTAGATTTGCATTCAAACTGGACACCTCCTGAATTTATTTATTGCTATCCCCGGTTTCATCAGCTTTGGTATCAGCTTTCGAAGACGTTGGCAGAGGAGGCTGCTTGGAAATTTACAAAAGAGCATGGGATTGACATGGTTACAATTAATCCAGGATGGGTGATTGGTCCTCTCTTACAACCTACAGTTAATTTAACTGTGGAGGTTTTTCTCAACCTCATAAACGGTACTTCAACAACCGCCATGTTTACCGATTTGTCTTTGTACTTGAATTATTTCAGTTTCTTAAACTCAGTGATTAAGCGCACCTCCTTTGTCGGATTCTAGATTTTTTACCATGTGTTAACTAAGAGGGTGCCATCTAGGCTAGAGGCAATTTATAACAGATGCAGCAAGCCGCGTCGCATATAGTCTATAGAGTACCCACTTACCACCCCTACTTGAGATTTGTCCTTTCACCGTCCCAGGTGGTGAGTTTCGGTGATGAGTTTCTCCATTACATGATTTAGGTCATGAGTTTCTCTGTCACATGATGTATCAGTTTCATTCAGCTCACTGCTAACTCCCTTTCAAGCAAAGGGTTTGGGAGATAAGCTGTAGATTGGGACAGCTGGTGGAGGTTTATGAAGGTAGAATGCAATTGGATTTTTAATGCAGTATGGAGTTCTTATGATGTTTAGCTACAAAATGGCACTGAGAAAATATGCTTTTAGAGAGAAATGGAACGGAAGATTTTATCTGGCACGTGGATGCCTCCTGGTTCCAGATTTTTATAGCACTGCCATTAGTAGATGATGTTGCGCATCATCAACAATGAGAGTGACCTGATACTTCTGTTCTCTAAACCTATTTGCTGCAATACCGAATCTCATGGTTTCCCTCTCGGACCTTTCTATGGAAGAAAGAATAAATCAAGATAGAAGATCTAAGAAATTTGGCGTGAAGTTGCTCTATGTAGCAATAAGTATCATGTTTTCCTTAGAACGGCAAATGTACTGCAAACGGGTGTTCGCCATCTCCAAAGGTCAACATGATGGTTTATTGAGGTAGACTAATCGTTTTCTTTTAATTCCGTGCAGGAGCTAAATCATTTCCGAATGCAACCTATAGATGGACCGATGTTAGGGATGTTGCCAATGCACATATTCAAGCATTCGAAATTCCCTCGGCCAGTGGAAGATATTGTGTAGTCAACAAATCTGCACACTTCTCTGAGGTGGTCAGAATTTTGCAACAGCTCTTTCCTGCACTTGACCTCCCTGACAAGTGCGTGCTCTTTTTTCGTTCCTTCTTGTGAGGTTCAAGTCATCCATTAGCCCTTCAATAAAAACTAGTCAATGTTGTTTATATAATTGACTATTTGTTATACCAGGTTACTTTTTATTGCTTCACTCGTCTTTCGTTTTGATTGTCGAGTTCTTGCAATCTGGTTTTCCCTTAACGTCGTGAACGATCATGCAACATGGGCATTCTACTTTCATTCCTGAAGGGTGACGAGGGGTACATGTTTCGATAGTGCTTGCTTGAAGTTGATTTAAGCCCCTAACCAAAAGATATTGGAACACAAATTGTCTATGGGGTGTTTGGGAATTTGCTTTGCTTAGGTTGCACGATAATGTCCACAATGAATTATGCAATCTCTGGACAATGTGGTTTTTATGCTTTGCAGATGTGATTGGCACGCGACTGAAACCAAGCCACCCGTAGTAAGTGAGAAAGCAAAAAGTTTGGGCATCGACTTCACTCCATTCGAGGTGAGCTTAAAGGATACTGTGGAAAGCCTGAAGGAGAAGAACTTCCTCGCTGTTTGAATCATGGTAGTTGCTAGCAAGTGAACGGAAAGCAGCTTTTTTGTACTTTAATTTCCTTGTTTTGAATTCCATATCTACTTGTGATTTTCTAAGTATTGAAGGTCTACAATTTGTGTTTGATTCAAGTCCCATGTCTCGAAATTTATTGAAGATTTTGTTTTTGATCTATGAAGAATGTTGTCCATTGGTTAATCTACTTTCATTGGTTCACACTCCAAATGCCTTTGATGAAAAAATATAAATGAATTAGGGATCCCCTTGATTTCATGCAGCCAAAAACAACAAGAGAGAGAGAGAGAGAGAGAGAGAGAGAGATTGGGTCATGGGAGCGGGCAGATGATAAAGGTACTTGAAAACAAATTACAGCCTCCCTCTTTATTTTTCATTTCTCCCAAAGATAAGAAAGACACTTGACACGACTACAACAATGGAAACAGATCAAAATAACACAAGATGCCTATAACAAAAAAGACTTGAGTACCATAAAACTAATTCGGATAAACCGAAGGAAATTCAAAATCTCCTTTGCACTTAAACATGCCAAAAAAAAAAAACCTCTTCCAACGAACAACCAAAATAAGGTTACACAAGAACAAACATAACATCACATATACACCTTTTACGATAAAAGCATTCTGTAATTGCCAGCAACCCTCGCCGCCCTTATCCTCGGGGCACTTCTTCATATCGTAGCGCCTATTCAACTGTATATTAGCAGTGTGATCTCTTCATGGAAGCTGCACATATGATGCATAGATGGTGCGTTCACTCATATACAAGCATATCATGGACCTGTTCTGACCTATGTATGCTAGCCCATCCATAGCTTCAAAACTCTATCCCTACCGCCAGAGGCTACCTTCTCACCATCCGGACTCCAATCAACAGCAAAAACCTTTCCAAAGTGACAAAGAAGCAAAAAAGGATTATTAATAACCATAATCTGATGGAAGTCTATAAAAGGTTTTGCCAAGGAAATGTACCTCATCTGCATGGCCTGGGAGGTCTTGTTTCAATTTCTTTGTCCGGATGTCCCACACCTGGAGAATAGATTGTTTCAACTAAAAATCAATTGCATACAGATCAAGTCCAAGAAAAACAATGAAGTACTTAGAATGCACAACTACACAAACATAAGGTTCAGCATAAAGACTCGAAGGCTGAAGATCAATGCAGGGAATATTGCTTAACCAACCAAGGACAAAACTTAACAGCAACACTTAAAAGATCAAATTAATTGTTTTTTACAAGAACAAATCAGATGAAAGCTATGTTATTCTCATGATCATGTTAACTATGTGACAACTAATCCCCAATAAAACCTTAAGAGACACCTCAAATAAAACACCCTGAAATACAAGTACCTTTAGAGTGGAGTCTTTGCTTCCGCTTAAAAGAAGCCTACTGTCAGCCGACCAGCTGGAGCACAACAGGTATAAATATGAGCATTAGCTTTTCAAAATGGGATGAGAAACAATAAGGCATAGGAAAACAAATGCCAACCTTATTTGATATACTGGCCCAACATGGCCGCGAAAAGCAGCAACAAATTTCCCTGTAATCCCATTCCACAACTTGACCGACTTATCAAATGAAGCACTTGCCACCCATTGCCCATCAGGAGAAAAATAAACATGGTTGACAAGCTGCAGAAAGCACAAATAGTGTAGGTTAACTGAGGTTGAAGAGAATATGTAATGGAAGTGGAACACTAGTGCCCCTAATCTTAAGATCAAACAGAAATACCATACCAAAAATGCGAAAGTGAGAATCAAAGAATATGCAACGATCAATTGATTCTGTATGATAGATAGAAATTTAGCATAATTATTATGGCTTTGAAATGTTGCAGGTGATGCATGTCCTGCCATATTAAAATCCAGTCGGCTTTAATGTAACAAGAAGCTGGAAGCTGGCTTTCAACATGCCATTTGGAATTCTTCAAAACATGAAGGCCGCACTTTCTGTATGAGAGAAGGAGATGCTAAAATAGCATAAAGAGGCAAGCGATTGAGTGATTTCCTAGCATAATTTAGGCACATTTAATCGAAGACAGCCTTATCCACTTGCTGAAGTTAGCTACTTTACGCGTCGCCCAATGAGGCTAATTTAAAATTGAAGACATCTGAGTCAGAATAAGAAATGTCATAGCAACCGCCAACCTATAACCAGGTCAAGATCTAGGTAGTTGACACTCATCCTTTTAAGAGTAGTTTTAGAAAGGTAGTATCACACCATCAGGCCAGGTCCCCAGATAATTTCTAGAAATTTAGATCATTTTTTCTTTTTTTATGAATGGCTACTTGACATAAACTTAGGTGGCTGATAAACGAACCAAACCGCTCGAGTTTGAGCTCGTGTTCCCTCATTAAAAGCTCGTTTGAGATTGGTTAGTTAAATCAACAAACCAAGCTTGAACATCTTTTTGAAGCTCGTTAAGCTTTCAAACCAAGCTCGAACAAACCACAGTTCGGCTTGTAATGTTCAAAAAATTCAAGCTACTCGAGATTTGTTTGTGAACTGCTTGATTAAAGCTCGTTTGAGATCAATTTGTCTCATAAACAAGCCAAGCTCGAACATTTTTAAAGCTCATTAAGCTATCAAACCAAGCTTGAACAATCAACTGTTCTGTTCATTTATCAGCTCTAGGTGAAGCAAATTTGAGAAAGTCGGAACACCACGTGCTTCTTTGACAGGTGAAATGACCATTGAATTAGCTTTCTTATCAACGTTACCTCTTCGATGGAAGGATCAGAAGATCAATGATAAGCACAACAATGCTATATGCACTCCCAATAAATGAGTTTAGTGGACAGAGTTCAAAAATTGAAAATTGTTCTCCAACCAAAACAAGGGAGAGAAAAACAGAGCAACAGCAAAACCCTTCAGCATCTAAAAGGGAGCAACATATGAGGGAAAAGGGAGAGAGCAAAACAGGGCAGTTGAGTGCCGTGGAAAGCAACAAACCAACCAAACAAAAGAGAACAACTACTTTGGTAAATGAGATAAGAGGAGACAACATTAGTTTGAACATGCAATTGATAAATAGGGATGCAAACTGGCGTGCAGATACCTGCTGATGACCTGTCATGCGAGTTTTGGGGTGTTTACTCACTGCAGGTTCCCAAAGAAACATGGTGAAGTCATCAGACCCAGAAACCAATCTTTCGGGGGCATTCCCTTTCATCTTGTTGTACCTTTCCAGAGCCACCTGTTGCACCAAGAAGAGGACATTAATCAGTTGCGAATAAGAAGGAATATGGGATCGAAGACAATCTTCTTCCAGGGTTACAAGCATATCACATGCAAGAAGCATTTAAATTTTAAGCTTTATAACATTAGTTAGAACGTAGGAGGAACTAAGAGCAGAAGAACTTGAGCATCAAGGTCAACTAATCTAACTGAGCAACACCCGCCAAATTTTGTGCATCAGTTCAGGGTATGACAATTTGCCAAAGAGGATGTATCCAAATTCCAACTAGTAGCCCCTCTCTCCCCAAAAAACCAGGAAAATGGTCTCCAACAAGCCTTGGAAGGGTTTTCTATGATAACCCAGGCTGGGAATCAAGGCCTCGGCAATCCCCACAGATCAA
The DNA here is from genome assembly GCA_019656835.1 of Rhododendron ovatum. NCBI lineage: Eukaryota > Viridiplantae > Streptophyta > Magnoliopsida > Ericales > Ericaceae > Rhododendron > Rhododendron ovatum. Next base: position 9,084,203 of record CM033794.1, on the reverse strand, counting down.
GTGATGATATGGGTCGCCAACCTTATTGTATTTGATAAACTTCGCTCTCTTGAACCCTTCTGGCAGAGCTACATCTGGATGTGGGAAAAAATCCTTGAATCTCAGTTTCCTCCAGTATTGATCTGCTCTACTGCAGCTTGTATCATTGCCTCAAAATATTTTTGAGAGGCTTTTCCATGGGGACCACAGGGTGATCATAGGATAACTCTTCAATGGGAGATTCGTAAGCGAATCGATTACATTCTAGCCAGCCAAATCCTCTACATTAAAAACACAAGGGCACAAGCCACTGCCCCCTTCCTTCTTCGCCTCCCTATCCTACCTCCTCTCCAACTTGCACGCATGACCCTGCGACCTCTTCTGAATATTCCATTTTTGGCTTCCACGGGAAATTTGTGGCTCCTTCGAACAAGCTTTCTAGGAGAACTTGGTTTCATGCATGAATGTCAATGTAGAGTTAGCGAATGAGTCAGGCGCTCAGAACTACCTTGGATTTGAAAGTAACAAATAAATCATTTCAAGCACAAACAAAAGGAGCACCATAATATGAGGAGATGCAGTAAAGCCAACTAAAACCTGCTAAGATTTCTTGGGGGGGGGGGGGGTGTCTCACAAAACGAGAAAAGATTATTAGGTATTTAAAATCTACCCCACAGTACCTCCTTCATTTCGTCTGGAGATGAATATTGCTTTGCAGTATGATCAAAAGCTCCAGTGCGAAGAACGTATTCAGTGCTCAATGCAAGGGAATTAACCCAATGCCCATGGCCCTAGAATCAATATGAAACATACTCAAGGGGAGGTAATTAGAAGATAAAAGGAAAACTATACAAGATCAGTTTCTAATTATCAAAAACGATAGGCAAATAAGTTCCCTTGAGATAATTTTTAAGGATGGTGATTCTAAACTTCATGGGGAAGATATCAGAAATAGCCAGCACTTCTGGTACTTTGTATTGAACCAGAATCGCCTATGGGTCCAGTCACGCATATAAGATACAAAAGGCTAGAGTGTATAGCCAACAAATTTGTTGTTTTATCACTAACACCTTCCAATCTATCATTAAACAATCAATCTATCATTAAATAAATATAACATGACACGTAGAAGACCCAATGTTAAAGAACATATATTCGAGAGATACGATCTGTCAAGAGGACTATCCAGAAATATATAAGAAAATGGCGAGAAACGTGATATAGATACATATTGGCTACATCAGAAGATCGCAAGCCCAAGGGAAGGCCTGACTAGAGACCAAAGTTTGAACTACATAGATTCCAACATTCAGGGACAGAGCCTTGGCCTTGGGTGGGGGGCTATGGCCACCCCCAACTTTGCTAGAAACAACACATCCACAGCCCCCGCCCCCCCGCCCCCCCCCAAAACAGACATTATCCTTTATGTATTAACACTAATGAATGTCCCCTAAAACCCCTAATGTACATTAAATACGATATGCAAAATGAAGTGATTTTAGCACTCTCTTTTACGCATTTTACACTCCCATATGAGAGGTGGAAAGAAAAAAATTGAAGTGTAACAGTTCTAGCATGGAGTCCAAAAACCACCCTCCTAAGTCCCAACTTACATGAAGGATACATCTACAAGTCCATAGAGAAAACTTGGAAGACCCATCATTGGATTTGGAGTTGGAAACCTGGAAAACTCAGGTCTCAAGTTTCAGCGCCCCCTAACAATAATCCTGACTTCACCCCTGCCAACATGACACCTACTCCACCATTACATTCCCCGGTTTCTCAAACCCACTGGAAAAATAGATTCATTTGCATCAGATACCTGATCCATTGCATGAGATGTGCATCACTCCTAACCTCAAGATAATAGAAATAAAAATAAAAAAAAACATAAAGATGTATAGCAGCATATCTCTGCATACAGGAAAAGAAGGATCTGATAAAATTTAATTTCCCAAAGATGTATTCATTCACCTTCAGTTCCCGAATTAGCTTCCCTTGTGAAGTTTCCCATACTTTGATTGTACAATCTTGAGAGCTGCAGCATATGAATAGAAGATATCATCAACAATCTGAAACATACCAAGAGCTTCAATAATAGTGACTGCCAAACCATTAACGGACAAAATTACTGAAAAAACAGGAAACGCAAAATCAAACCTAATTAAGCAATACCGCCCCAAAACTTATTCACCAATTCAGTTGAGAATTCAAATAGGCAACATAAAGCAAATACATATCCATATTCTCTTCTTTATTTGTTAGGTTTTTCTCAATAAGGGACCAAAAAACCATATGCTGTTACAAGAGACCAAGAAGAATTAGACATTTTCATATACCCAAAAAAATTTAGTGGCGTCATACAAAAAAATCTCCCCACAAACCCAAAAAAAAAAAAAAACCAACCTCTACCAATTTTGTTTTTGGCTTAGTCTAAACTCTCCGTAAAAAGTTGGCTCCTAACTTGAACTCTTTGATTTGTGTACTAAATTAACTCCAAACTACTAAAGAATAATAGTTTCATATTAAATGA